>LOJH01065700.1:0-10434 GCA_001685095.1 Ellobius talpinus | reverse complement strand
TCTTCTATTGAGGGGCACCTAGGTTGTTTCCAGGTTCTGGCTATTACAAATAGCATAACTAGGTTTTATATGGATACTTTGAACATGTTAAATTTGACTTCATCTTTTTTTATCCTTTGACAATTCTATAAATGTATGTCATGCATCTTGATCAAATCCACCATTAATTCTCCCCTTCAGTTGCCCCCAAAATATACATCTTCTTCCCAATTTCATGTACTGTTTTCAAATTGATTTAGTTATTTGTAACCTCCAGAGTCAAGGTAATGTTCATCAAGGTAGCAGGGTCATCTACTCGGGAATGTGAGCACACAGTTATGAAGAAAAGTTGGTTTCTCTTCTTCAGCAGCCATCAACTACCAACAAGAAGTCCCTGAGCTAAGGGCACAGTCTTGGGAGTCCCTCCTCCTTTCTGCTGGAATTTTTAACTGGCTTGATCTTGTGTTATGCAGGTGACCACAACTGCTATGAGTTCATGTGTACAGCAGTCATGTGGTATCCAGAAGACAGCATTTCACAACAACTTCTCTCTACCCTGTAGCTTTTATATTCTCCCCTTCCCCATCTTCTGTGATGCTCCTTGAGTCTTGAAGGAGTTGGGTTGTACCATATATGACTGGACACTCATAGTTGCTTATTCTCAACACTTTGAAGAGTGATGTGTCTCTGTGTTCACCAATACTTGCTGCAATATGAAGCTTCTCTAAGGTTGAGTATAACACAAATGTATAGATATAAGCATCAATATGTAGGAGACATTTGACAACATGACCATTTACCAAAACATCAAATAGTTGTGTCCCCTAGAGCCTATGACTTCCATAATCATAATTTTTGTTTCTGTTTTTAGTCGTGTTTATAGTTGTGGTCATGAATTTCATCCTGTGAAGCAAACCTCAAATCTAACCATGAGAGCGGCTGCCTACACCATAAACAGTCCTGCCACTATTGCACCAGTAGGCAAAAACTGCCTGACAGGTCAGTATTGTAGCATGCAAAGACCTACAGTGGATAAGATCTATGGTATCTCTTCTTCCTCAGCAGCACGAAGAGTTCTTTCTAGCACTAGAAAAGCTAGCTGATTTTAAGAGAGTTTCCCAGTTGATTCAAAATTGACTGCTCTGTGTCCTGCAACCAAAGTTTATGTCTTTAGCAACAGAGTCTTAACAACTGAATTAAGGTGTCATCCAAGAGCAATGGTATTAGACTATACTACTTCTGGGTGTCTTTGGGTCTCTTTGGCTAATAACTCAGAGGGATGTATTTCATGTCTACTACTATGATCTTTATTTAATGGCCCACGTCTTCTGGAAGCAGTGTTGTTCACTAAAGTATGTACTTCCATTCAAACGGTGTTAAAAATATTTTTAAATAGCTTACAAAATAGTGGATATCCATAGGACTTCATGCACAGCTTTAGTTAACCTAAACCTATGCTGCCTTCTCATTCATCCCTCTGTCCCCATCCCTGCTTAAGTCCTTATTTGCCAGTATCCCTACTTCCATGTTCTTTGATTCCACATGTCCTCTACATCCAGCCTTCTCCTAGCTCTTCATGATTCAATCCTTATTATTCCACCACCTTCTTGGCCCTACTTATATCCCAAGTATTCCCCCATCTGCTTTAATTTTTCCTGTATTCTACAAACTACTTCCCAAACTATCCCATACCCATAACCCATTTATAGTTTCTTCAACACTTAATAACTTAATTTGAAACACTGTTTAAGTTTTAAATGCTTGTCTTTATTAAATGTTTACAGTAAGTAAGTAGTAAACAGGAAATAAAAGAACTTTTTCGAGATATGTAGGGCTGTATTCACACAGGGTGGGGATACTGTGATACTCATGTTTAGAGACAATTGGATAGCTAAAAATAATATCTGGTGATATAAACCAGACATGATCCTTGGAATATTAAACCAAATTTACCATTACTGGTAGTCAACGATTTCCTCCTTTTATTAATTAGAATTTTTTAGTTCAGTAGGGAAAATTAGTTTAAACTGATCTACAAAAAGAAAGATTTTAAAAAGTATTTCAGGGACTCCAGACACAGAGAGCACCTTGAGCTTCAGGGATAATGAGAAGCAGGAGCAGAAAGGCCATCATTAACCTCCTAACTTGGATGAATCGTAGGGCCAAATCCAGAGAGGTATCCTTTCTGAAGTTCAGCCACAATGAAGGTACTGCTTTCCCAAATGGAAAGGTCATGACTTCTGTAAGAAATAGAAGTTTCTCAATAGACTGCATCTTAGGGTTCTACTGTTGTGAAGAGACTCCATGAACATAGTAACTCTTACAAAGGAAAACACTTAATTGGGGCTGGCTTAGGCAGATTTTTTTTGGACAAGAGCAAAAAGCAGTCACATTCTTCACCAAAATAAAATATCACAAGAACAGTCTCTAGGTTACTTATTATTTTTCTTCACCTCTGAAACCTTTTGAACCAGATCCCCATAGTTTAAATCACCCTCAGTGTTGAAATAACCAGGCTAGCTAAGGATAAAACAATTATATTTTATTTATTAGAAGGGGAAAACTCACAAAACAGGAAATGAGAAATCTAAGTACAGCAATGTCCTGCTGGAAAAAGTGCAGAGAGAGAGTACACCTGGAGGTACACAAGTTTTACCCTGGGTCCCAGTGAAGTCATGCCTTAACTAAGACCCATCTCTTAAAGATGATTGGCTAACAAGGCTCCGCATCACCTCAGCACCACTGTCTTTAATGTTCCTACTAGGATGGCTCCCAAAGCCCCACTTAAAGTGTTCAACTGTTTTTCTAATCCAAAGTACCAAAGTCTACATTGCTCAAACAAAAGAATAGTTAGGCTTATCATAGCAATACCTCAGTTCTGGGTACCAACTTCTGTTTTAGGGCTTTATTATTTTGAAGAAACACCATGACTACAGCATTTCTTACAAAGGAAAATATTTAGTTGAGGCTGGATTATAGTTTCAGAGGCTTGGTGTTTATCTTAATGGCAAGAAGCATGGCAGCATGCAGCAGACATGCTGCTGGAGAAGGCGCTGTGAGTCCCACATCTTGATCCAGAGGCAACAGAAGGAGACTGTGAGCCACCTTGGGAGTAGCTTAAGCATACGAGACCTCAAAGCTTGCCCCTTGCCGCCAATTACACACTACCTCCAACAAGACCACACCTCCTAATAGTGGCACTCCCTATGGGTATATTGGGGCCATTTTTGTTCAAACCACCAGAGTGCCTACTATCATTACTGGATTACATGATACACTGAGTAGTATTCTCAATAAAGTTACTCCCTTTTCTCTGTATCACCTCTAACTCATTCACTAGTGATCAGAGATTCTGTACAATAAAAGGAACACTAAGCTTTCCCAGACTGTGCAAAAGGGGTTTGGAGGTCTGTCCCACACAGAGACTGAAGACGCATTGCTCCACATATCTTCATCAACAAAGACCCAGGGCATCTCGAGGTACCTTTCATTTCATCCCTTGGCATCAGCTACGGGTCTGTCTTAGAAGCTGTTTTGTCAGCCACAAGAAGATCATACACTGTGGTCCGTCTGTCATACGTGATCTAAGAATCACAGACGTTTGTTTCTGGAAACAAGTATTGAGTCTGGTAAAGGCAGACAGAGGATCAGGGCAGACTATAGATGACGAGAGATTTCTTCAGGGTGGCTTTGCTTCAGGCTGAGGCTTTTGACAAGAGCATGAAGGAAAATGGAGGAAGCAGATGTACGTTCTATGTTTTGATTTAGTGGTTGTGTCACTGGGGGCACAGAGTCCCTTTTGCAAGTTCTTGCTCTCCTAGATAAAAAGAATTTAAAAACAGACCCAAAAAGGAAATCTAGGATGTTGTTATTGTTGTTTGAGAAAGCACTGCAGGCAAACTGGGTATGTCAGCCATTTCTAGGAGGAAAGAGATGCACAGGGAAAGAAAGAGAAGGTTGTGTTTGTAAGAAATCAGTAAATACAGGAGGATTATCAGTGGAATACCATGTGGGTATCCCACATGGATGTGGGGCTTAGAGAAGGAGGGTGGAAGAGAAGGAGGCAGGGAGGAAAGGAAGGAGGAAGGGAGGGAGGGAGGGAGGGAAGGAGGGAGGGAGGAAGAGAGATCTTGAAGGTTAAGGGAAGCAGGCTTAAGATTATGGCTGCTGTCTGCAGTGGGGAGAGGAAAAGAAGGAGATAGAAAGTTGCATTTTTAATAAAGGAAGAACAGAATCATCATCACTCAGGGAAGAGAACGCAGATGCACAGGCCTTTGTTCGTTATGCTTCCCATTGACAGTGCAAAACCATCCCCCTTCAGAGTGACACATGGAAAATCAGCATTTTACTCTTTGGGGCCAACCAATGAGAAAATGTTTAACTTTAATATCACTTGGCTTAATTTGTGGTCAGCCATGGGATGCACTGTGTCAACCAGATCTCAGACTTGTGCAAGACTGGATGGAACGGTAATTAAGTATATTCATTTTCATCAGTTTAGCTTTTAGCGTTCCAACCAAGAAGGAATAAACTATTGGTATTTATGGTCAGCTTACTTTTTGGTTTTATTAGCATTGGGTTAAGGAGGAATAACTAATGGTATTTACTGTCATGAGTTTACCCATCAACTTTTGACAAGTTAAACCCATTGGTGCAAAAACAGATCTCACTTTAATAAGACATAGTTTTTTTTTCTTTGAGCCAAATATGAGTGGCTACAGCCTGAGAAGAAAGATTTGGGTTGGCTTAAATATCATGTTCCAGCATGTTACAGTGTCATGAAGTCTTTATAGTAACAAGACAAAAAAAAGCAAAAATACATGGATTGGGCAGCAGATAAGTGGGTTATGAAAAAGCTTTTATTATCAAGGATTTTCAAAGTCCAACTTTCCTGCTATTGCCCTCAGATGTTATCTGACCATATTCTTCACCTTTGGATCTAGGATTCTATTTGTATATTCCAAAAGGATTGGCCTAATAGTCACAGAAAAGTCCAAGGAAGGATGTTAAGGGAGCTAAGGACAGCCAAAGATAATTTGATTTCAGACTTGCAACATTCCAGCCCTCCACAGCCACAGAAATTGTACTCAGTTAATCTTTGACATAAGTCCAACTTTTCCCTGGGATCTTGAGTCCATAGCCCCTGCCCCGTTTCATCTCTAACCTGGACATTAGTTACAGGCAGCCTGACAATCTTTATCATTCATTGAAAGGGTGGGGCTGGCTTATTTTTAATCTATCCATGAAAGCTAATGTTTGAAACTGAGTTATAACCAGATAGGAGAATTTTCCTCTGTGGTACTTAAAATGTGATTTCTCTCAAAGTGTTTTTAATTCCTTGTCTCCAAGGTATTAATGACATGGGTCATGTTTCTTGTCTCAAAGGAAGCTGACCATAGTGACATCTCAGATGGCACCTGGGAAGACAGCTGCAAAGGGCCCTTTGGTTCTCCTTTGTCCTGCCAAGCCTCTTTGTCATTTTTGATAACAGAATGCTTGTTCAACATCATCTTTGCTCTTTAAAATTGTGCAATTAATAAAATTTGGGGCTGGAGAGATGGTGCAGTGGTTAAGAGCACTACTGGCTGCTCTCCAAGAAGACCTGATCTCTGTTCCCAGCACCCATATGCTGTCTCACAAGTGTTTGTAACTTCAGTTCCGTGGTATAGGATGCCTTCTTCTGCCCTCTGTAGGCACCAGGCATATACATAGTACACAGATGTACATGCAGGCATACCATCTACACATGTAAAATTTGTTTTAAAAAGAAAAGAGCATCTAATATTGACTGCTAGCCCTGCCATGTTGGTTCTCTGAACTAGCTTTTGTAAATTGATACAAATTATGGAGAGTGTTATTTGTAGCATAAACTTTGCAAGTCCAAGGCTGCTGCTCTTGTAGAGCATGTTAATATCAAACTGGAGTTCTATCAAATCTGGAGTGGAGCTGGGGGTGAAGAAAGAGCATAAAGAAGGTGCTCTAATGCTCATAACTCAGAGATAAGAACTATCGTAAGGACTTTGCAAACCCACCAGAGATTCTTTCTCATTTGATACCACCTATGTGGCCTACACATGGTCACCAACAGGAGCTGTCACAGTGAGGACTTCTCAGACCCTGCTTACCTAATGAAGCTCTCCTTTGTTGCAAGTTTATTTATTTTAAACATGATTCAGCAATGAGGGACATTTCTAGAAAAACAACTCCATAGCTTCTGTGACTTTAGTAACAACTTACACAGACTTCTTTTGGCCTTGAAATGCTTTTTCTTGCTTTAACCTACCAGGATGCACCTATGATTTACAACCCATATTATCACCAATACCAATTCCAGGGCAGCTACTCTAATGAACTCATTTCTTTGGAGACTCAGCATCTTTACAGTCTTAAGTCAGCATTCTGTTGCCAAACCATAGCTCTACAAGACTGGTTTTTTCTCTCAGGTTGTTCTTTCCCTATTTTTATTCATCCCCATGTGTGAATGTAACCTTTAAGGGACTGATAAAAATTTGGGGTCCCAAGAAATAGCTCAGTAAGTGAAGGCTCTTGTTTTAATTTCTGATGAGTTGAATTTGATACCGAAATCCACATGGGAAAGGACAGAACCAACTACCACACACTGTCCTCTGATCTCCATATACATAGCTATCAGCACATACATGCACACACACACACACACACAAACACACACACATAAATGTGAAAGAAAAAATTTAAAGAATTTCTGTTTCATTTTAGTTACCCCTTCTGTGATACTTAAACTATATACCTTTGCATTCAACATGTGTTAGGTACAAAATTAAGACATTTATATGCATAAACTTATTACCTTTTCACACACCCCTGGCAATCAATACCCACAAACTGTGGGCTAATATGTGCTGTTTTTAACAAAATCTCAATGGTTGGATTTTGCCGATAAAGACTCAGGAACCAGATGCTGAGGTGAGATGAGAGGCATAGAAAGCACACAGCTGACCCTTCTCTTTCACAGACATCTCAGGAAACCCCTTTCTCTTATGTCATTTCAAACAAGCCTCCTCAAACTCAAATGTCCTTTCTTTCTATTTCTTCTATCCATCCTCCTAACTCACCCTGCTCTCTGTGTAATTTTTTTCTTAATAATCCTAAATTCAATTCCTGTCAACTGGTTGCTCACTCTATCTCTTGACATATAGTTGACTTTATTTAATTTTGTTTACAATGTTCAAGCAGAAAGATTTGAGTTAGAGGTATGTGCTATGGTTGAGCCACACCACTAGAAACATTTTTTTCCTCAGAAAATAATACAACCTCAGAGTTCACAGTGTGATAAAATATCCTGAAACAAATATGGGTCTTAAAGAAGCCTCATGAGACAGACACTGCTCAGTAACAGACAATCCAGGTAAAATTAAATGCAACTCTCTTGATTCCAACATGGACAAGTCTATATCAATAAACCTTACTGCCCCCAAAACATTCCATCAAACAAAATTAGTTTGTTGTTTTTAGGAAGCACACATTGTTTTGTTTTTTTTTAATTAGCTGGATTTTTTTCACATTGGTTTAAAGATCTGGGGAAAACCATGTTTACAAATTATTCTCAAATGGTACGGGGAAATATTTTAGTACATATGAAGAATGAGAGATCATGAACTAGTAGAGGAGTAAGGCTTTGCCTAACTAGGTGAAGTTTACTCTTAAGTCAAAAGATAAAACTAAAGTGTATAGAAAAGTTAATGAAGACTTAAATCTATAACCCTATACAAGTCCCAATTATTTGCATGTGATAAATCTGGAAGCATAACTTCTATGTGATGGCTACGGCATTCATAATTTCAGGTGCTCTCCAGAGTTGTGTTGCTCTATACAGAATTCTGAAATATCTGTAATATCTGCCAAACCTAATATTATCACATGGTATATATCCCAGTGTGACAAATTGCATGATAATTGTGAAATTGTCTTTATTTCTTTCACTGGTGTAATAATTCCTATGTTTGACCATATTTTCATGATTTTGCACATTTTAAATGGCTTCATTTTTGTCATATCCTTTTCAAAATATAGGTCTTAAGCTACATTTTAAAAGATTTATTGACTTTTATCTGTATGAGTGTTTTGTCTGCAAATGTGCATGAGCACTATATGTGTGCAGTATTCACAGAGGCCAGAAGAAGGTTTCAAAACTTTTGGGACTGGAGTTACAGGTAGTTTTCAGTTGCCATATGGATTCTGGGAACTTCCCCTCCGCAAGAGCACCCAGCACTCTTAACCATTTATTTCTCCTGACACAATAAACAGATGTTTATATACTTTTATTTTTGTTTTATACGTTAAGTTTTTCTTAAGATGTATGTACATGGTTGCCTGCATTTTTAATGTTTGAAGTCAGAACAGGGATGAATCACATAAATAAATCTAATCATGAACTGAGTTGGTGCCTGGGGAGCACTGAAGTGATTGTATTTCATTTATTAGTATCCATTTTGAATAGATCTTTAAAATATTATTACCACATCTTTCTATTCCCTGACTCTATGTTATGTAATAAAATAAGTTCAGTAACATTGGTGAACCAAGCAACGACTGAGAACTAACTCCATCTTTCGTCTCTTGGATGACATATATAACTGAGATGTCTAATCGTTTATAATTTGCTTTGAACATTTATCTCTAAAATGAGTCCCTTCCCATGCCTTCATGAATCTGACTACAGAAGCTGGTTTTAAATGACTTTGAAGATACAAAGAACTTAAAGGGTATGTTTTGGAATATAAGCAGATTAATCCTAGCCTTTCTTTTAAAATGCAAATTTCACGAATAAAATCCACAAGCTGAACGAAGATGTGCAGGGGGCAGTACAGAACATCTTCCACTGTGCTTCCGAATTAAATATGACATTAATTGGAGTCATTTAATGCAGTTTGGCTGTGCCCTGATGGCCATTTTAATTGGATTGCCACTGCTATGAATAGAGAAACTATTGACAATGTTAGCAACGTTAGTAACACTAGGCTTTCACTAATGTGCCACCTTAAGAAGATGCTGGATTTGAATTTGCATGCATTATTGGTCAAGCGATCCCATCATGTCTCTGTTTTAAATGCAGTGTGTGGTTCAGAAACTGAACAAATAGAGTGACTTGCCAATACCATGTTCTGTTGAGTCTTTTTTCCTCAATTGAACTGTGTGTGCATCTGCTTGCCTACTGTGGCTTCTGGTTACATCATGTAATTACCAGATAGTCCTTTGATCCCAAGGCAAAGCTTCCTATCAGGGATTATGAATGTAAGAATGAGACCCCGGAGTTAAATGCAAAATTGAAAAAGGATGAGATTGATGCCAGAAGCTTAGATGGCTGTGGCCTGGTCCCCCGAGGAAACACGGCAACGTACAGCATTCTTTCTAAATTGCTTTAGATTCTCATTTTCTGGATCTTAAAAATAGAGCACTAGAAATGCACGAAGTTACTTCTTTAATCCCAAAGATCAAGGATCAGCATGAATTTTTAGACTGTCCCCCAAAGAATTTGTTGAGTTTAAATGCTGGATAAACCTGAGGGTGTCATCACATGAGAGAATTACTAGACTGGAGTTTCTGGGTCAGAAATAGTGATCATGAAAACTGTTAAAAAGCTTCCCTCCCCACCAGGAAACCAGTGTTTTTAATGAATATCTTATTTTACTTTAAGTTGCATGATTATTCCTCTGTAACTTTCCCTCAATCTAATTATTCCTTCACTATCAACTGGAATTAACCATTTATAAGCAATAGCTGCTTGTATAAACCCTTCAGGAAAAGTATTTAATGACTGAAAAACACACACAAATATACACATACACATATATAATCATGTGTGTAAAGTTCTACTCCTCTGAATCCTTATAAATGTGTATATCCTTATAATACTAGGCAGATAAACAAATAATTTTCTTTATTTCCAGATTATTACGGAAGAACTTGTTCATCCTGAAATGACTTCCAAACCAGTAACTGAAAACTGTTGCCATTATCAAAGGCCGCTGCCTACTTGAACAAACAAAGCATGTTTGTTTGCTTGTTTGTTTATTTGTTTGTTTTTCTACAGTCTTTAAATAAGCTAAGGCCACTGACTTCTGGCTTCTTCCTTTCTAGAAAAGCAGCTGGTGCAAAATAAACATACACATTCCTCATCTTCTAGAACACATATTCAAGGTTTTAAGTCCTTTTTATTCATATTTGTAAATTAATATGAAGCTAACCCTGTAGTTTTGATGGCAGGGGTTCAGACAGAGGACTCTGTGACTCAAATCATATTGTCCATTACAATTGCATTACGACTCTTGAGCCAGTTGTCATACACGAAGATGGCATTAAGACTAATATTTTATAAAATGCTGTAGCAAACACACCCAGAATTGTTTTGTATCTGACTGTACTTTCTTTTTTTTAATTTCAGACACTTTTTTATTGTTATTAAAAAATTTTCCA
>LOJH01065699.1:0-10434 GCA_001685095.1 Ellobius talpinus | reverse complement strand
TATAAACAAACTGAAAAATAAAAACCACATGATCATCTCATTAGATGCCAAAAAAGCTTTTGAAAAAATACAACATTCCTTTATGATAAAGGTTTTGGAGAGAGCAGGGATACAGGGAGCATAGCTAAACATAATAAAGGCCATATACAGTAAGCCAACAGCCAACATCAAACTAAATGGAGAGAAACTCCCAGCAAACCCACTGAAATCAGGAACAAGACAAGGTTGTCCACTCACCCCATATCTATTCAATATAGTTCTTGAGGTGCTAGCAACTTAATTTTTTATAATAGCATGTAGGATTTTCTAGAGGCCATTACAATGAGTCTCCACCAGAGAGGATATTCTTCTCTGTAGACTTACAATTAAAACCTTAATTCTTAGCTCCTACTTTACAAGCATTACAAGAAAGAGTCGGAACTAACGAAGCAATGAAGTTTCACTTAGGCTTTTAGGAAGTCTATAATAAAACATGCACTGAAATGTGTTACATTCATGTTTCAAATTTTAAGGAATAAACAAATAGTATATTAAAATAAAACAAACCCACTGATTGCTAATTCAACATATATCTTGAAGAATGTAAATATAATTTTGAAGGATGTTAAGCAGAGTCCATTATGGTCTTGAAACTTATAAAAAATAAAATAATTATTCATTTGCACCTTGTTCACTGTCATTACAATCATTTTTAGCTAATGTTTCATCTATTTTATGCATTTTACTATTTCAACTAAACATTACTCCATTTAATTTTAGATTTTTCAATCTCTCTTGAATAATTAAGCTGTTTTCCCTCTTCTTCAAGCTAGAATGCCTCTAAGTTGCTCTTTTAAAATGAATTTATTGTTATCTGTAGTACTCTTTAATTGATAACCACTTACAAAGGAAAACATACTTTTCCCCAAAGGAGGCTGACTGGGTATATAAACCATACTTTAGGTAGGCCCCTGTTCAACAATAGATATCCAATATAAAATAAACTCAATGGTGGTTTTCTTGATTTTTTTCTCATATTGCTTTGTTTGTACTTTTTAAAAATCTTACTGGTCTTTTGTTTCTATATCATGATATCCAATTTTGTTATTTTATGTTTTGTTTGTTTGTGTATGTGTTCCATGTGAGTTTTTGCTATGTTTTATTCTTGTTTGTTTAATTTTTTAAACACTGCTTGTTTGTTTTCTTTAAAAAAAGCAATGAAGGAGAGCATAGAATTGACTGGGTTATAGGGAGGTGGGGAGAAATTGGGAGGAGTGTAGGAAAAGCTTAATTGTATTATATTGTTTAACTTTTCAATACAAAAAGAAGAAACAAAAATAAAATCTATCTAATTGTTATTTAATTGCAATTTAAGATATTTATTAWGTATTTTTAAAGGAAAATTATAGGTATTAATAAACTAGTATTTTAAATAAAATTGTATATTGGATAATGCTGTAATTAAATTAAATTTATCCAAATCTCAAACTTTCATTTGTTTCAAGAAAAGCATTGAAAATCTTCTGTACTAGGTCTGTGAGATACACTTTTGTTATCTGTAGTACCACAATGTGCAATAGCACAATACAACTTCTTTAAACCGCAGTTCAATACTCACTTATCAACATTTCCCTATCCTTCCAGTCCCCTCACACTCTCTGATCAATACTAGCTGCAACTGATATATGAACTTCTATGAGATAGTTGTTTTGATTCCAAATAACAGTGAGATGATATCTTGCTTAATCTGCATTCTTTGACTTCATATGATAATTTCTATCTCTGTTTATTCATGATGAACTATCAAGTTCATTTTTTCCCTTAGTGAAAAGGCTGGACTAAGCTTGTGAGTTTATATATAATGTATCTGTAAACATCTGTATATCTAGAAGCAATATTTATGGTCCACATGGTAGTCCTACTACTATGCTGAGTACATTTTCATATATCTATTGATCATATACCTATTTCTTTTGAGTCTGTTTAGTACTGTTGTAAGTTTTTAATTTGAACTTTTATTTTACAGCCATGGATTTTGAGAGAAGACAGCTTCATTGCTGCTGAGGATTTCAACTCCCCCTATCCTCATTGCCCTGCAAAGTGAAGCAATCATTGTCCACCCAGACAGACTTAGTAAGCACTCTCTGTCTTCTAGGGGCATAATGTCTTCTAGCAGTAATGACACATATTTCCTGGGGAAAAGTATGTAACTGGTTATTTCCTCAAATGATTGAATATAGTGATCCGGGTCACCAGAATAGCTCCCTAGTTCCTTTCTAATTTTCTTTAGTTCCAGCAGGGAAAATTAGGTGTGAACTGGTGACAATACATACATTCTTCTGGGTGTTTGCCAGAAAAGAAACACTCCTTTTTGGGGTGGAGCTTCAGAGGGTTTTATTACTGAGAACCAGGCTTACTTTAATAGTTCAAGCATCATCTCTCTCCAATAGTCTTTGGTAGGAGTACTTAATTCTTGCAATATCACTAGATGCTTTAAGTTGCTAGCACTACATTTCAGTCAGAACTAGCTAAAATAATTCTCCTGCATTAATATACAGCATCACTGTTAGAAGAGAGGACTATCTAGGGGAGACAATTTTTTGCTAGCCTTTCGAAAACAGGAGAAAAAAAATGCCAGTCCTGGTTTCAGCATTGCTACCCATGATTGGAAGCACTCAACTTCCCTCATTCCGAATGCTGAAGAGGCTCTGGATGATCACAGCTTTACCTGTTGAACCCTTCTCATTTGGGTGTTGTTGACTTTGGGTGAATCCATGTCACCACAGTGATATGGACAGCGTATTGTCCTTATGGTTATCAGAACAGATCCTCCCCTCAAACACTGGTTTAACAGTTTAAAAAGAAAGGGAAGAAATGTGAAGCACTCTGCCAAATGTTATTAAAAGCAGAAGCATATGCACACAACAAAGCACACAAAGATACAGACTCCCCAGGGTTTATCTTGGTGGGGAGTCTGGAGTCAATGTTAGAGTGTGCCCAGTGAACTGGATTTTTATATGGTGGAGGTTGGACACTCCCCACTTTTCCTTAGAACTGACTGCTTTATGTTGTCTGAGAGATGTTGGGTAATATGGGTCCAGACAGAGAAACTGAGAGGGTCCTCTGATGATAGACCACTGATGGGAGATTCAAAAGTCCCGCCAATTATGTGGGATTTCCCTCTGTATGCTGTGATTACCATTAAAATAAACAAACTGATTTGGACCTATAGCAGGGCAAAACTTAGCTAGACAGGGAAAACTAAACTGAATGCCGGAAGAAAGAAGGGCAGAGTCAGAGAGAGGCCAAGTAGCCCTGCTGGAGCCAGATGAAACTTTGGCCAGTAAGCCGCAGCCACATGGGGATATACAGATTAATAGAAATGGGCTAAATTAGTATGTAAGAGTCAGCCAATAAGAAGCTAGAGCTAATGGGTCAAGCAGTGATTTAAGTAATACAGTTTCTGTGTTGTTATTTCTGTTCTGGGCGGCCTGGACGAACAATCGGCCTCCTTCAACACGCCAAATTGTTCTTTCTGGTGAAAAAAAAAGCCCAAGTTTTTGCCTTGGAGAGGAAGAGGAAACTGGACTTTGGGAATGGGAATCTGAAATGTTTGAGTGAAAAAGCACACTTATTTACCAAGAGTGGATTTTCCCTGCCTTGCCTACTGAGGATCTGTATGAAGCCTATTTCCTCAATAATGTAACTGTAACAATATATAATAAATATCATTATTTAGCATGAGAAAATATACACTATGTGTAAGCAATGAAAAGGAAAATGCTTTAATTGCAAGTATTAGGTATCAAATTACACAAAATATTCTTAACACTTTTTATTTGTTTATATGATAATTTTATTTTTGATAGAATAAAAATAGGAACAATATTACAGAATCAAAAGACATGTTGAACAGCATACATAAAATTAGGGTCCCTTTCCTCGGTTGTGTTTTACTAGCTGGTTGGTATAAAATGCAATTTTTATATTAAATTTATAGCAATTTTATAGTAATCAAATACATTTGATCTGAACATAAAAGTAAACAAGAACTATATAAGTTACTCGGTGAGTTATAGGTTATAAAGTTTTACTAATTTAATAAAAGCAGATGAATTTTGCTTTGAATATTTAAGCAGCAATTGTAAGACTGAAATAAAATCAATTTGAAACAATTCAATTTTTAAGAGAAAATATATTCCTAGGATAGTTATTAGAGTAAAATGTCCTATTTAATAAAATTGGTAACCTAATAAAAATGAAAATGACTATATTTTAATATTGAATAATCACTCTTGGGGTATACATGACCTTACTGCACATCATATGCATAAAATCTGAAACTGAATTTTTAATCGTCCTTTCCTAACCCTTTATGTTGTTGTTTCTGTTTATGATGAACCAGGGCAATTCAAATTCAATTCAATTCAATTCAAAACAAATCAGTTCAAAGTTTAGTCCCGCTAGTGAGGTGGTTCTTGTCTCTGAGATTCTAATTTTTGATATTCTCTATCTCTCTTTCTCTTTTATACACACACACACATCCAAACACACACACAGAGAGAAAATAGTAAAAGAACTAAAATGAAGGTTCATTCACATGAAACCAACTGTGTACCTGATAAAATGCTTAAAATTGTATGAGCTGACTCCTTCTTGCAGAATAAAATACTAATATGCTCTTATAACCTATAATTGAAAGTATTCCTAATCCTCTCTAAAAAAATAAATTAAGAATATCTTATAATATTGACTATGCAGTGCTCTATTATTGTGCTTCTATCAGCATGGCACATCTGACTTTAACATTTTAATCAAACAAGTGGTGTTTTTATGTGTCAAGCTTAGTTGGAAGCTGTTTAAATGTTTAACTCATTTTGGTACTTTTATGAAGTAATCACTCTTAATATCTCAGTTTAACAGATAAGGCAACTATAGTACAGAGAAGTTAAGTAACTATTCCAAAGTCACAGGTAATAAATAGTGGCTCTACAATAACAAATTCGTTATTTGTGATATTTTAGCTTGAATGCCACCATGTTTGCATCAAGAAATCCCCAAGGGACTTTAAATCACTTATATGGACATCTAGAAATTGTTGCAAAGAGGATCCATTAATAGAGGAAATCTTTCCCTGAATGTGGGTAGCACAGTCTCATAGACACTGGGCCTGATGAGAGGAAATCTAGAGGGCTCCCTGGCATAACAATTGTTTTTCTCTGCTTCCTGGAGCCTGCAAGGTAGGCTACTCTCCTCCCCAGCACCTTGTCACTGAGATAGCTGAAATCTATGAACTCTTCAGCTGAAAAGTCTTTCTTCTCTTGAATTGTTTCTGTAAGGTTTTACTCAGTGATACAGAATTAGCTAGTACAAAATAGGAAGACCGCGATACTGAGCTCCTGTGACAACTGTAAAAAGGGCCTAACAATAACTTTCAAAAAGTAGCATTTGGATCTATTTTCGTTTTTCTATATATTGACATCCAGTTATGCCAGCACGATTTGTTGAAGATACTTGTCTTTCTCCAGTATATAACTTTAGCTTCTTTGTCAAAAATCATGTGTTCATAGGTGTGTGGATTAATATTCGGGTCTTCCATTTGATTCCATTGGTCAATGTATCTGTTTTTAATGTCAGTACCAAGTTGTTTTCACTACTGTAGCTTTGTAATAGAGCTTGATATCAGGGATGGTGATGCCTCTGGAAGTTCCTTTATTGTNTTCTTTGTCAAAAATCATGTGTTCATAGGTGTGTGGATTAATATTCGGGTCTTCCATTTGATTCCATTGGTCAATGTATCTGTTTTTAATGTCAGTACCAAGTTGTTTTCACTACTGTAGCTTTGTAATAGAGCTTGATATCAGGGATGGTGATGCCTCTGGAAGTTCCTTTATTGTATAGGATTGTTTTGGCTATCCTGGGGTTTTTTTTTTCCATATGAAGTTGATTATTGTTCTTTCATCAATTTGCCTTACCCTCTCTGAGGAATGGATGGGGGTGGGGTGGAGCGAATGGGAGGAAGGGAGAGAGCAGGAACTTGGATTGGTACTTTTTGTAATTCTAATAAATAAATTTTAAAAAGTAGCATTTGATGGCAGTAAATGAAAAAAAGACACAGACTTTCATAAACATATAGACACAGGGTTTGTTCATATATTGTGTCCTGGATGGGTACCTTTATTTAATACACAAACTAGAGTATCATGTTAGTCCACAATAATTTTAAAGCAATCCTAGTCAGAATTGTTCACAGGCTGAGATAAAAAGAAATCATTTAAAGTGGGAATTTCAGAGCAAGAAAACTATTCAAAATATATGTGAATCTAAATGGTGTTCACAGAGGACTACAAAGTATAATTCTATGTGGAAAAAAAAGTTTAGAGACTCCATGCAAAGATAATTAGAACTGATGGATATATTCAATTTATCTGCAGGATGCAAACCCAATGTGCAAAAATCAGCAGCTTAAAATTACACCAATGACAAAATCACTGAAAAAGAAACCATGCAAACAATCCCATCCACAGCAGTTAAAATATTGAGGACAAATTTAACCTGAAATGCAAGCAACCTCCACATTATAAATTTTAAATTAATCATGAAAAAATGAAAAAAAAAATACATAGAAAATAATGGAAAACTATTCATGTTTATTTGTTTTAAATAGGTTAATGCTATTTAAATGAAGTTCAAAGAGATGTGTTAGGTCAAGTTGGCACAGATGCATTGGAGAGGATTCCTATGATGTGATATGATCAAAATGAAATGTATCCATGTATGAAATTGTCAAAAAATTAATATGGCTATTAGAAAAATTAGCTCTTTTAATTTCTAGTTAAGCAACTATGTCTCCTGTGTTAATCTGAAGCATCTTTCGAAAACATTTTTCTCAATATTTTTTCTCATTCTTGTTCTTTTCCTCATTATTCATATTTACAATTACATGACAGTGTTTTTACACTTGATCCAAGTCACACAAATAAAATCACTCCTTTAAATATAACACTGATGTCCCTGATATCAAACGTGACGTAAAAATGCAGTGAGTTCCTAGTTGTCAACTTCCCCGCCTTGTCATCAATCAGACTTACCCTACCTGTTCATGTCTCTTTGCATTTAAATATCCCTCTGAATTATTCTCCCCTGACATTTCAAAGATGTTTGAAGTGTCCATGTGGAAATCTCCTCATATATATATATACACACACATATATATATGTCTTATAAACACATTACACATACAAATGTTTAGGTGGAGTTATACTCCAGAGGATAACTCTACACAGAGGGTTATATTCATCTCAGAAAATATAGATTACCAAATAAAAAGCCCAATACTTCTCCTGCTGTTTGTCAAAAGGTCCTAGTGACCTTCAAAATAGCAACACAAAAGCTATTGCCATTGCTCTCGGTTGCCCAAGAGAACTTAAAAATAGGACCCTATTGCTGAAAACATCACACACAGTGGTCTCAGACTGTGGAAAATCAAGGTGGTATTGACCAGGAAGCTTTTTCCCTCCTGGCTAGTTTTTATACTTCTGGAGATCCCATGCAGGCTGCTAGGGAAGGAAAATTTATCAACAGTCTTGCCTAGCTGTGACTCTGTAAACTAAAACAATGACCAGCAATGAAAGATATTACTATGGGTGTAACAGTGGTATGAAGATTATGCAAATAACCAACTGCTCTCTGATTGGATATAAGATGTACTCCAAAGGAGAAAACTAGTGTCTGAGAGCTCACAGATTTCCGGGTTGAGCCTATTCCACTATTCAGCTAAGTGGACACAGTATCAAACTACTGTCTAAATTTATGATTCTCTGCTTACTGATTAATGCAGCTCCTAGCCTGACCAGAAAAGTTTCTTGGTGCAATGGACAATGATTGCAGCAGAGAATCTCACAACTGATCAAAGACCATAAAATAAGTGTCAGGGGAATGTTCAGCTGCAAATAGGAAGCGGGATCACAACTCTCTAAGGTGTACAGACCATCATGCAAACAGGGAGACCATGGAAGTCTTACAAACCAGTCTCTGGATGTGATAGGACTACTGTGCCCATGAACTCACAGAAGTTGTGGTTGCCCGCACAAGGGCAAGTGAGTCAATACGCTAGAATGGATTGGGAAGGGGCTCACAAGCCCCACCCATAACTCAGCCTAAGAACATTTGATATCTTTTGAGGAAGGAAAAGCCAGTTTTTGTTTCTTTGGTTGGTTTTTGGGTTTTTTTGGTACATGAAACCTGTTAAGTCCACCACACTCAGTAAATGGGCCCATAACCTTGATTATATGAGCTATACAAATTGGAATTGTTGGGTTATTTTATAAGGGTTGGCACAAGGAATTCAGTATGTGTTGTGTAGCAGGCAGGTAGAAGTAGATCTGGATGAATTAGAGGGAATAATTGAGAATGACTAAGATCAAACTCTATTTTATTCTCTATTGTATTAAACTTTCAAAGCAATAAACTTTATTTTTAAAGAAGAAAAAATTAATAATAGTTTTAAAATTCAGTAGAATTCCATCAAAACTTCAGCAACATTTCATTGGAACTGGAAACAATAATCCCCAAGGTAAAGTGGAAAAACTCTAATATCTGGACTATAATATTTATGTGTGGTAAAAAGTCACCTTTCATTTGGTTTTCAAGACAGGGTTTCTCTGAGTAGCCCTGCTTGTCCTGGAAGTCACTCTTGTGAACCAGGCTGGCCTCGAAATCAGGGATTCATCTGCCTCTGCTTCCTGCGTGCCACCACCACCTGGAAAGTAAAAACCAATCTTAAAAAAATACAATAGACCTACAAGCATGCCATCACCTAACTTCAAATAATACTACAAATGAATAAGCACTCATACAAATGTTTTGCTTAAATAATAAGCACAAATGTTTGCAAGAGCATGGTTCAAGAAGAAATGATATTATTTATTTAATTTTGATGTCTACTTCTATGTTGCCTGGAAATTTCAAAGATATCCACAAGATGAACTGGGAAGAAAGGACAAAACCGTGAAACTAAAGTGTTTCCCCGGTATTGTTGGGTCGTCAGAACTTCCAGTTGTCAGGGAGAACTTGTTCAGTATTTCATGCAGACGAAAGTCTAACTCAGCAGCACAGAGCTGATTTTAACTCGGTTTCACACGTCGGTCAGCACTGAAGTCTTTGAAAAGTGGCTCATTGCCATAGGTGAGACTGACTTCCTAAAGTTATATTAAAGCTTATACACCATAAAATCCTGTGGGCTGAGTACAGGACCTGTCATGTCTAGCCAAAAGAAGAATTGTCGAATTCTCTGGCACTTCATATGCTTCATGGGAATGTCATCCTCAGAACAGGACAGAAGTATTAGGCTGCTGTAGCAAAAAATATTCTGAGTCAGTCCTTTGTAAAATAATTGCCAGCAATGTAAATTTATTTACCTTTCAATCTTGTTAAGCGCTGGACTATTACATATCTGCGGGGATCCTGTATGCTGTGAAGATGTGTTGTTCTCATTGGTTGATAAATAAAATTGTGTTTGTCCATGGAAAGGCAAGATAGAGCAAGCACAGATACAGGTGAAGAATGGCAGAGTCTGGGAGATGACAGACAGCCATCTAGGAAGCAAGACATGTGAAAAATGAGGTATGCCATGACCATGTGGCTATACATAGATTAATAGAAATGGGTTGATTTAAATAAAAGAACTAGCTGATCCATTTACCAAACATTTATAATTAATATTAACCTCTGAGTGGTTATTTTAAAAGCATCTCTGGGTCTGGGTAGGATAAAAAGCCTCTATTTACCGACTAATGCTAAACGGGGTTGCATTTGGGGTCAGGTAAAAATCTGGTACAAGGGAATCTCCCAGTAATATAAAAGGACCCCAGCTATGACTCCTGGCAATATCAGATATGTAGCCTGAATTGGTCATCTCCTGTGACCCAGGCAAGAGGTCTAAGGAAAGGAGTGAGAAACCAACCTAGCCACTAATATTTCAACCTATAATCAGCCATGTCTGTGGAATGCACTAGAATAAGGATAGCCTAGAGTTGGAGGGAGTAACCAAACAATAACTGGTCTAGCTTAAAACTCATACCAGGGGAGTAAGACCACCCATGATACTGCCTGGTACTGTAACACGAACAGGGCCTGTTTGTTGGGGTTTCTTCCCTGCCCGGTACCCCATAGCCAGCAAGCCCAAAAGAAAATCACACAGAGATCTCTATAAATTATAAAGCTGATTGGCCCATTGCTCAGGCTACTTATTAGCTCCTTAATAGCTTATATTAACCCATTATTCTGATCTATTTTTGCCATATGGCTCGGTACCTTTTTCAGCTGGCAGGTCACATCCTGCTTCCTCGGTGGTCTGTGCAGGACAGGGAGGAATCAGCTTCCTCCTTCCCAGAATTTTCCTGTTCTCATTGCATCATTTCTACTTCCTGTCTGGTTTTCCAGCCTATACTTCCT
>LOJH01065698.1:0-13053 GCA_001685095.1 Ellobius talpinus | reverse complement strand
AAAAAAGAAACAGACATACTGTGTTAAGTCAAACTACAAAGCTTCTGCATGGCAAAGGAAATAGTGATGGAGAATGCCCGCTAACTATATTCCTGATTGGCAGTGGCTGCTTTCCTGTCTCTTGCTGTAGTAAATACCATGACCAAAAACAACTTGGAGGAAGAAAAACGTTCTTTAACCAGGTCACAGTACTTCACTGAGGGAATCCAGGGCAGGAATTCAAGCAGGAACTTGAAGCAGAAGCCATGAAAGAGCACTGCTTGGTGGCTCTATTGCAGTCCCCTGCTTAGTTAGCGTTCTTATTCCTCAGCTGAGACTCCCTTCACAGGTAACCTTAGGATGTGCCGTGTTGACAGTTCAGCTAAGAACAGCGGTTAGTACCTAAAATACATGACGAGGTAAAGGACTAAATCATAAATGAGGGAAACTTTGTCGGATAGAATTGAAATACTAAAATGGACAGATTAAACGTTCTGGTCAGGGTGGAAATGCATGGGATAATATATGAAATCTGAAAAATATAAAAAGCTTCAAAGCAGCTAAGAGTATTAAGTGAGTCATGTCACACAATCTGTAATTTTACATGTTATGTTTTTTATGTTCACTCTGAGTGTTACATTTAAGGGATAGCTGCATAAGTTTGAGATTTGGCATTTTTTAAAAAAATATTTTATTTAAGTTGTTTTTTTCATTTTACATATCAACCACAGTTTCCCCTCCCTCCCTTCCTCCTGCTCCCTGAGATTTGACATTTTGAATGTCTGTGATTGCCATACCAACAATCTTGATCTCATTCAACTGGGAATCAAAATATCATAATGATAGAGAAATAGATAATTATTCCATTCTGTCCTTTCCATTCTTTACTTCTCATAAATGCCACACCATGTCCAGTCTCTAGAGAAAGAAGCAGTTGTAGGTTCAGTATATTCTACTTACTATTAATAAGAATTATATGCAAGTCTCATGAATAGATCTTGTTAACATCACTGGTGTGCTGGCAAAATGAACTATGCAGCATGGTCTCACACACTCACAGAATATAGCGAGCCCTAAAGGTGAGTAAACCCTAGCAGTTGAAAAAAATGGAAATAAAATAAAAGGAATTATATTTTTGTTAGCTATAAGATTTTAATTTAAAAAATGTAAACCAATCATGGGCAAAAAAAAAAAAACTGGAGTGAAAGACCAAAGGTGTGTGTGTGGTGAGTGTGTGTGTGTGTGTGTGTGTGTGTGTGTGCGCGTGCGCGTGCGTGCGTGTGTGTGTGTGTGCCCCCCTCACCCCAAGCATGTGTGAGCCAGGAGAAAGATGTCTCAGGAGACAGCAAGACATTTACCACTCAGAGACCATCTCCAAAATGTCTAGGTGATCCTCATCAAATGCTCTTTATTTTTGGATCTTCCCAGACTATTATGAAATGGCTAAAAGGGAAGAGTAATGTATTCACACACAAGCTAGGAAGGCCTTAGAGAAAGGGAGTATGATATTTCCCTCACAGCTGAGGGTCTTGGTGAATTAGACTCTGAAATATCTCTGAAAAATTATTACTGAAAAATGAGATAATACTTAAATTCCAAATAGAATATATTTTCACCAAACACAAACTTGCATATTTTATTCTCCCCTATAAAACAATAAATTATATTCATTTTGTCAGTAATAGCCTATCAGTGAGCTAAAATTTAATTAAAAATGAAGAAATGAAGTAAATTTATTTTATTATGAGAATAATAGCTAGAAATATGACCTTTCCAAATTAAATGGGAAGAAGCTTTTGATGTTTGCTATAAATCCTTTTAGAGATGGATGGCTTTTAGTTAGTTAAAGTTGTCATAGCATGTTGACCTTTCTTATCAATAAGTTGAAATATTTTACAATATTACTTCTCAAACTCTGTTTACAAACATGAGTACACACATCCGTTTCTACATACTGTTTCAGAGCTATGACTTCCTAGATGTGCCATTACTAGCATTCTGCAGCATAGTTTTGTGTAATGATCCCATAGCCCCAAATAACTGGCCTATTGGAGTTAAAAATAATAACAAAAGATGACTTTGTAAATCAAGAGAACGGATATCCAGCAACATATGTGACCTCTGACAATTGAGATAACCTGTTTAATGCTAGTGTGTGTATGTATGTATGTGTGTGTGTGTGCGCGCATGCACGTGCGTGTGTGTATGAAGGCTGTGTGCATGTGTATGGGTACACATGGATGTCAGAAGTCAACCTTACTATTGTTCCCAGGAGCTGTCCATTTTGTTTCTTGAGACAGGGACTGTTACAGAGACCTCCATCTCATTTTGTAAGACAAAGCTCCTTCCTGAGGATGTGGAACTCATACTCTGGTGCTAGGGTAGCTGGCCAGCACTCCATGGATCCTCTAGTCTCCACTCCACCAATACTGAGATTACAATCATGTGCTGCCACAAGACCTTTTCCCAGGCGTCCTGGGGCTGAACTCAGGACCTCATGCTTACATGACAAGTGCCTTCACAACTAAGCCATCTTCCAACTGCTGATGTTCTTTAAAAAAAAAATGAGGGGTGGAGAGATGGTTCAGCGGTTAAGAGCATTGCCTGCTCTTCCCAAGGTCCTGAGTTCAATTCCCAGNGCATACATGCAGACAGAATATTGTATACATAATAAATAAATAAATTTAAAAAAGTGAAAGAGGTATCTTGATAGAGAGAGCCATTATGGGGTTAGGGAGAAACCTGGTGCTAGGAATTTCCCAGGAATCCACAAGGATGACCCCAGCTAAGACTCCTAACAATAGTGGAGGGGGTGACCGAACTGTCCTTCCCCTCTAATCAGACTGGTGAATACCCAAGTGTCATCACAGAGTCATTGATGCAGATGCAGAGAGCCACCACCAGGCACCAGGCCAAGCTCCAAAAATCCAATCGAAAAGAGGGAGGAGGGATTATGTGAGCAAAGGAGGTCAAGATCATGATGGAGACATATACAGAGACAGCTGAACCAAGTTCATAGGAACTCATGAACTCTAGACTGACGGTTGTGGAGCCTCCATGGGACTGAACGAGGCCCTCTGTATGTGGGAAGCAGTTGTGTAGCTTGTTCTATCTAGGGACCCTGGCAGTAGGACCAGGATCTATCCCTGGTGCATGAGCTAGCTTGTCGGAGTCCATTCCCTATGGCAGGAAGCCATGTTCAGCCTTAATGTACGGGGGAGAGGCTTGGTCCTGCCTCAACTTAATGAGCCAGGCTTTGTTGAGTCTGCACGGGAGGCCTTACCTTTGGAGGGAATAGATGGGAGGTGGATTAGGCTGAGGCGAGGGGGGGTGATGGGAGGAGGGATGGGAGGGAGAACTGGGATTAGAATGTAAAATGAAATTAGAAAAATAAATATATTTATATTTAAAAACTCTAAAAGGCAGATACAGAAAGAGAGAGTGGAAAACATTGCATTAAGCAGTCTGCTTAAATTGAGTGTGGAGGTGCACACCTGCAATTTCAGCACGTGGGAGTTAGAGGCAGGAGAATCAGAATCTCAAGGTTATTCTAAGCTACTTGATGAGCTCAAAGCTAGCTGGAGTTTCATGAGAACCTGTCTTCAAAAACAAAAATGTTACCATGGGAGAGGGTTGAAGAGGAGGGGAGAGGCGGGGAGGGGAGCAGAGTAAAACGTAGAGCTCAATAAAATCAATAAAAACAAACCAAACCAAACAAACCAAAACCAAAACAAAAAACCCCAAAAAGTTGTGATGATGATTGCTATCCAAAAGCTGAGTCCTCTTCCTTTAAGAGCCCATGAACTGTTAAAGATAACATGCTTTAGTCACAGATGAAGTCAAAAACAGTCCATGGTGGATGAATTCTTAATTAGCCATTTCAGACAACAGGGATTTGAGTGGCTGTTTCTTGGACTGTGGTATTTTTATGACCAGTGTGATATAATTTCTCAACATCAGTCACAGGCAAACTTCGGAGTAAGCACCTTGTTTTGGTGCTTTGCTGTGGTGGTTTGAATGAGGCATGTCTCCCATAGGCTTAAGTACGAAACACTTGGTCCCTCACCGATGGTGCTGTCTGGGGAGGTTATAAACTTTTTAGTATGCGGAGCCTTTCTTGAGGAAGCACATCACTGGAGGTTGACTTTGAGAGTTTATCACTGTCTCACTTTCAGCTCACACTCGGCTTCGTGTGTGTGTGTGTGTGTGTGTATGTGTGTGTGTGTGTGATTTTTTGGTTGAGATGTGATCTCTTGGCTTCCTTCTGTGGCTGCCTACTCTCCTGCCTTCACCACCATTATGGACTCTCATTGAAACTAAGCTGAAATTATCTTTCTTAAGTTGATTTTACTCATGGTGTTTTATTATAGAAACAAAAGTTAACTCCTACATCTGTGTATTTATTTATTTTTTTAAATTTCACCTTGTTTTAATCCTCAGAGTCATTTTAATGGAAACATTTGCGTTCACTGTGACTATCACTACTTTACCCACATATGTTTGGACAGGTGTGTGTTTATTTCTGCTGAAACCATGCTAAGTTACCTGCTTAGCAGTCTGGAAAGGAATTCTTATATCAGAAGGAAGATTTCTTACTTTCAGTTTAAACGTCTCTCATGCCTAAAGGTTTTGTGAATTTTTAACATAGGGTTCTCTCACGCCCCCCCAAACCAAACAAATACAGCCTTACTGAAAGAATTGTCTGCAGTTCTGACTTAGTTATCATGAATTGCCTTAGTTTATGCTTGTCTTGAAATGGATAGTTTGGCTAGGTATAGCAACACTGGTAGATGCATATTTACTTTAATGTTTGAGGTGTATCATTAAATGTTTTCAAGGTTGCTAATGAGCAATATGTTCTTATTAGGATGTGTTTGCTTTAGGTGAGTTAGAATTTCCCTGTTACATGTTTAGTGTTGCTTCTTTGCTTTTGTGAACAAAAGTTTCTCAGAAAGAAACTACATTTTACATTAAAATTTTCACATGGCTAATTATCTGATTAAAACCTCAATGATTGTGGAGAGGTTAGGATATTACTGGTTCACAGACTAATTAAATTTTATCTTGGGCTCTCTTTAGCCCCCTTAATATTCAATCCTTCCCTCCTCTGTGTCTGACCTAATGTACTGGCTTCCACCCATCCCAGCACTAAAAATGTCATCAGACAAGCTCCTTGGTGGTGGCACATGCCTTTTATCCCAAAACTTGGGAGGAAGAGGCAGTTTGAGGCCAGCCTGGTCTACAGTACAAGTTCCAGGACAGCTGGGGCTACACAGAGCATCTGAGCAGGAATTTCCTTGCTTTCTTACTTGATGTTACTAACAATGAATTTTGAAAGTGTCTTGATTTATAGTTTTCTTTGTCTTGTTATTCCAAAATTTCATAAAATTGTAATCATATTGGGATATGAAAGTTGGGATAATTAGAATTTGTGTTCCTGGGCCACAGGCACCTCCATTTGACTCCACAATAAATTTCCTCTTCTGTGGTTTTGACCTTGTGACTAAGGTCACAAGTAGAAAGTTCTTTGGCCAAGTCTATGTGGGATTTTATGTTTTTTTTATGTTAGGGTGTTCAGTTCTTTATCTGGGCTTGGGAAATTTTCTGCGTACAGTTTCATTGAATAAATTCATATATCTTTCAGCTTCTTCTACTCTGTACATTTGTAAGTTTAGTCTATTTGTATTTCAGAGTTCTTGGAACTTTTGCTCATGATCATTGACTTGTTTCTTTATATGTGTCTGAATGTCAGCATTGTCCTTCACCTCTGAAATTTATTTACTTGTTTTTACTTCATCTATTTATTTAAGTCTTTTATATGGTTACTAATTTTTTTTAAAAGTAGGTTTCTGGAATCTTTTTTGCTCCTGGTATTTCAAAATAGCTCTTCATTTTCTTGGTCTTGTGTTGTGGGCTTGCAAAAGTTTTGCAGATATATACATAAACACACACATGTTTTGTATACATATTCATATTTACATGTGTATGCATATATGCATATACACATATGCATATCAATCTTGTGTGTGAGTGTATGTGGTGTGGTGTGGTGTGGTGTGTTTCGTGAATATGTGGGGATGGATATATCATCTTCTGGCTTAAATTCTCTATGATTCCCAGTCTTTCTGTTTGTTTCTTTTATTTATTTATTCACTTGTTTTTGAGACACGGTCTTATTGCATTGTCTTGGCAAGCATGGAATTGACATACAGACCAGATTGTCCTCAAACTCACAGAGATTCCTCTGTTTCTGCTTCTTGAGTACTGGGATTAAAGATGTGAGCCAGCATGCTTTTCTCTAATGTTTTTTCTAAGCATTTTTTTTACTTTGAAGCAAATCATTTAAAATTTTAGTAGTTATATACTAAAATTCTAAGTTATAATTTTTCCTGGAAAGGCATATTCTTTATTGAAAATAGAGTTTTTTTTTTTCCCAATGAGAGCTCATTTGGTTTCCTGAACTTATTTCTTGGAGCATTTAATCAGTTTGGAATATTTTTCAACCATTATCTCTTCAAATGTTTTCTTTGCTGTGTTCTCTTTCTTGTAGATCAAGTATGTTCAGCCAAGTCTTCCTCGTTCAGCCAGTTAGCAGTTGCTTATGTCATTTATTTTCTCTTTTTCTTATAGCTAAGAGGATTCAGCTTTGCTGATAGTTGAGAGACATCCTAGAATCTTCTTTTCTGTCACACACACACACACACACACACACACACGGTCTTTTTGCCAGATGTTTCCCTTGATTGATGTCTTCAAATATGCATATCATGAAGTTTAGACAGTAAGAGACTGCAACCCTTTCCCTGTCTGCTCTGATTCACTTAGCTAGCTCCCTTCCTGGCATGTTTGCAGCAGCCCAGGGCCATGCTTGTTCAACTCTGACAGGTTCTGCACTCCTTGCTACAGCGAACTCCACAGACTCTCTTTTTGCCAACTCAGATTAAAAAAAGAAATTCTCACCTGCTTAAAAGGAGCAGAGTGAATTGGGGCACCAGCACCTTTTAACAGTGATCTCTTTCATGAGTCATTAAGTTAGGCTGCCAATGACTGATCCGTGTTTTGTGATTCTAGGTAACATTGCTTTTGTAACAGGATGGGAAGATGGCGCAACATTGAGAGCACTTACTTCTCTTGCAGAGGGTCAGTACAGGTTCCTAGCACTCACATGGTGGCTCACAACCACCTGTAACTTCACTTCTGGGACTCTGACCCCTTTTCTAATCGCTTCAGATTCCTGTACATATGTGGGGTCCATACCTATACTCACACACATATGTGCACACATACACCTAAAATAAAGTTGAAAAATAGCGGTTAGGAAGGCCCATGAGACAAATTGGAAACTTAAGAATTATGTGTTACTCATTACCAACCTGTATAAATTCTTTTAAAAGCATTTTCCTTTGGTGCTGCTAAATTTAATACATGCCTGGATTTTTTTCCTCTTTTCTTCTTCTTTTAAAATTGAAGAGTGGTGCCAATCACACCTTGGGCTTCACAAATACTAAACAAATACTTTCCTATTGAACTACAGCGTTAAAGGACAAAAAAAGTTAAAAATTTTGTTTTTGTTCTTGATAGCGACAGAAGGTAATCAAGTCACACTGCCTGAGAAGGCAGGAGCACATGAATGAGCAGAACTTACATTTGATGAAGAATAGTAAAAAGGATTGAGAGAAAAGGAGGCCAGTAGCTTTCAAAGAGTCTTCATGTGCAAGCATATTTGTGTATGTGAACACAGGTACACAAATGCCACGGGCACATGTAGAGGCCAGAGGACAGCCATGGCATCTGCACTTGGCATCCATCTTGTTTGACGCAGGGTTTCTTTGCTGTTTGTTACTGAGTGCACCTGGTGCCTGCCTGGCTCATGCCATTTTGGGGATATCCTGTTTTGGTTACTCGCCTTGCCGTGAGAGGGTTGGGTTTAAGAAGATGTACTGTTGGTTTTGGCTTAAGTAGGTTCTGGAGAAGAGTATTCGGCTCCTCACCCTCGCACGGCAAGCACTTTATTCCCGGAGCCGTTTACTCAGCCCAGTTTCGTGATCAGGTTCCCCATTGTTGGCTAATGTAGGAGACGATGGTAGGCGTATTATCACTTGTTCACTGGCTTCCATATTTAAAAATATAACTTTAAATCTATCATTAGTCAACTTTTTAAAAGGTGTATGGATATGGTAGTTTGAATGAGAAGTAGCTCCCATATCTTTAGGCATTTGAACACTTGGTGAAGGCTGGTGTTGTTTGGGGGAGGTTTAGGTGGTGCAGTCTTGCCCCAGGGTAGGCTTTGAGATTAAAAGCCTTGTACCACTTCTAAATTCACTCTGTTTGTGCTTGTGGTTGTGGAGGTGAGCTCACAGTTTTCTGATGCTGCTACCATGCCTGCTCCTCGATGCTATGCCTGCTCCTTCCTGTCACGATGGATTCTTGTTTCTCTGGAACCATAAGCCAAACCAAATGCTTTCATCTAGAATTTACTTCTGTACATGGTGCTTTTGTCAGAGCAACAGAAAAGCAGCTAGTACACAGGTCAACAGTAACTCATTTTAATTTTTGTATTTTTTCTACAATGAGTGGGATTGAACATTATAGATTATTTATTTATTTATTTGTGATTTTTAGGGTACAAGAAACTTTCCGTGAGCACCTTTTGACTTCTAGACTTTAGAGCTAGAATGACTTCTAGCTCATTTTACTGATTCCTAGGCTCAGTGTTGTAGAAGTTAGGGGAAAGAGCAGCTTGATTCAAACTTTACTGAACACTTCCTTAAGGAGTTGGAACCATGAGGGATGAGGATATTTATGACTTGACACAGAAGGTTCTAGGTGATATTTTTCCAATGTTCATGCTGAGGATGCTCACATGCTGCCCACATAGAGCAAGAATTGACTAGCAGAATGAAAACCCATTAAGTAGGTTAGAATTCTTCAGCCACAACTGTGGGTTTGCCTATGGGAACTGCAGTGGATAGTTTGGCACAGGAGTGGCTATGTTTGAATTGGAAAGCTACACCAGCCATTTTCATATGCTGGGCCTGACAGGTCCCAGACAGTCTGTAAAGCCTAATTGGTCTTGATCATAGGCTGGATCTGTCTACAGGAGTTGACCCAAGGTCTTTCCAGACAGGAATCTCCTCATTTTGTTGTCATCCCAGTGCTACCTTGGGAAAAGCGAAGGGAAGGGAATGCTACTGGATGAGTTTGTTCTTTTCATGTGGAGGTGATGGGCTGAGAGCAGCTATGGGAAGAGCATACATTCTAGCACACAGAGAGAGCATTTACATTCAGAACCAGTGCTTGTCTTGTTCCTTTGATACAAAGAAAATAGTGTGAAAAAACAGTCAGAAGACCAGATTCCCCAACTTTTGGGAAGCATGGCAGTTTATTATTAGTAATAATTATTATTACCATTGTTGTTGTTGTTTTTGAGACAGGGTTTCCCTGTGTATCCCTGGCTATCTTGGAATTCACTCTGTAGACCAGGGTGGCTTTGAACTCAGAGATCTGCTTGCCTCTGCCTCATGAATGCTAGGATTAAAGGTGTGTGCCACGATGCTCAGCTGACACAGTGTTATTCTCTTGATAGCTAATCCCTCCTCTCATTGACTGGAAGACAGGGCAGTACTAATCATTACTCACAATCTGCGCATCTCTTGTGCCTCATTACACATAGCCCTGGTTGTCTTTTGGTTGCTATGCTAAAACACTCTGACCCAAAGCGACTTAGAGGATGAAGGCTTATTTGTCCCTTGCTTCCAGATCGCAGTGCAGCACCAAAGAAGTCTGGATAGGAACCCAAGGCAGGAACTTGGAGCAGAGACCATACATCAGGCTTTGGTGGCTTGCTCTCTACCTTTCTTATACAACCCAGTTACCTGCCTAGGCATGGTGCCACCCACAGTGATCTTGTCCTCCCAACACCAATTAGTAGCTAAGGTTACCCCCCACAGATATACCCACAGGCCAATCTGATTTAGGCAATTCCTCAGCTAAGGCGCTCCTGTTAGACAACTGTAGGCTTTGAGAAGTTGGGAATTAGTGCTAACTAGGACACACTAAATGAATGGAATTCGTAAACGTGGTGGCAGACTAGCAACAGTCACCCTTTTAAACAGTGGTACTCGGCATGTAGGTCACAGCCCCTTTGGGAGCTGGACAACCCTTTCCCAGGGGTCACATTAGTATTCATAACAGAGGCAGACTTACAGTGATGGAGCAATGACAAAAACACCCTACGGTTGGGGTCACCACAACATGAGGAACTGTATTGAAGGGTCACAGGATTAGGAGGGTCGAGAACCACTGGTTTAAAGTCTAAGGAGGCAGCAGTGCCAAAATAAATAAATGAATAAAAGAACGACAGCAAGAAAGCATTTCCAGGGGCAGGGTTGCCTGTTCGGAAATAATCCACTTTGAATATTAACTATCAAGGTGATTTTTTTTTAAAAAAAAATTTAAACTGGAGAGTTCCTTTTTATTTATTTATTTTTCATAAGTTTATTAAAAATTTACTTTTCATTTTACCTCCCAGCCCCAGTTCTCCTTGCCTCCCTCCTCTTCTCCTGCTCTCTCCATCTCCCTGCTTCCCACCCCTCATCCACTCCTCAGAGGGTTAAGGCCTTCTTTGGGGAGTCAACAAGGTCTGGTTTACCATCTTGAGGCAGGACCACCCCACCCCTCCCCCATGGTATCAAGGTCGAGCAAGGTATTCCACCATAGGGAATGGGCTCCAAAAAGCCAGTTCTTGCACCTGGGATAGGTTGTGGTGCCACTGCCAGCATATCCCTCGCCCAACGCAAGGTACATTTTTTAAAACAACAATAAATTTATTTATTTTACATCCCATCCACAATTTCCCCTCCCTTCTCTCCTCCCAGTCCATCCCCCCACACTCCCTCTGTTCCCATCTCCCAATCGACCCCTGCTCTGTTTCTACTTAGGAAAAGGCAGGTCTCCCATGAGTATCAACAAAATACGGTATATCAAGTTCAGTAAGACTATGTATTAAGACCGGGCAAGGCAACCCAGTATGGGGAGTAGGGTTCCAAAAACCAGTAAAAGAGTTGGAGACAGCCACTGTTCCCACTGTTAGAGTCTCCCAAAAGGACCAAGCTGTGACATATAAACAGAGTGCTTAGGTTAGTCTCTTGCAGACACCCTGAGTGTCTCAGTGAGCGCCTATGAGCCCAGGTTAGTTAATTTGTGGTGTCCTTGACCCCTCTGGCCCCTACAATCAATCCTTCCCAACCCCCTTCGGCAGGATTCCCTGTACTTCACCTAATGCTTGCCTGTGGGCCTCTGCATCTGGTTTGATCAGTGGGATGAAGCCTCTCTGATGACAATTGGGCTAAGCACCAATCTGGTCACAGGAGATGGCCAGATCAGGCTGTGTGTCTGCTATTACTAGGAGTCTTAGCTGGGGTCTTCCTTGTAGATTCCTGGGAGATTCCTCTGCACCAGGTTTTTAACCTGACCCCTAAATGTCCACCCCCTTGCAGCAGTTTCTTTCAGTAATCTCTCCTCTGTCCCCACAACCTAATCGTTCATTTTCCCATCCCCACCCACCTTCAGTCCACTCAGAAAATCTCAACTATTTCCCCTTCCCAAGGAGATCAGGGCATTCCTCATGAACCCTCCTTCATCAAGGTTTGTTAGCAGATCTATTTGCCTATCATCTATCTATCTGTCTGTCTGTCTGTCTGCCTGTCTGCCTCCCTCCCTGCCTGCCTGTCCATCTGTCCATCTGTCCGTCCATCCATCCATCCATCCATCTATCATCTATTATCTGTCTGTCTATCTATCTATCCATCTACCATCTCTCTATCTCTCTAACAACTATCAAACACCTAAGCATATACTTACCTATCATTTATCTGTGTGTATTCATATGTATATATATAATGTAAAATGCAGAACTTCATTCTTTATGCATAGATATTTCATTGTGGTTTTTAGGTCTGTAATAGAGACAATATCATTCTCAACCACATTTTACACAGCTTCCCTCACCATGTGTGTGCTTTGAAAATTCCGATTAGAAAATAGCTTTTGAAGAAAATATTCATTTGACAGGACCTTAATGTCAGTTATATATAATGAACTCAATCAAGGCAAAAACAAGCAAACAATCCAATTAAAATGAGCAACTCATCTAAATAGACATTTCTCAAAAAAAGACATGAAAAATGACCAATAAGTGTATGAAAAAATCTCAACACTCCTAATTATCAGGGAAATATCAAACTATAATGAGATATCAACTCACCCCAGTTAGAGTGAATATTATTAAAAAGTAAAAAAAAACTTTATCAAATACTGGGTATAGAGAAATTCTTATGTATTGTTGATGGGGTTGTAAATTAGCACAGCTGTTGTAGAAAATACTGTGACATCCTCACAAAGCTATAAATTGATACTACAATTGCAGTACTCAGCATGCAGTCAAAGCAAAGGGAATCAGCAGATGGAAAGCTCCCTGCACACCCATGTTTGCTGTAGTACTAGTGACAAAAGCCAAGACGCAACTCAACCAAGGTATCCATCCCCAGTGAAGAGTTACAGTCAGACAGTGCAACTCAACCAAGGTATCCATCCCCAGTGAAGAGTTACAGTCAGACAGTGCAACTCAACCAAGGTATCCATCCCCAGTGAAGAGTTACAGTCAGACAGTGCANCTCAACCAAGGTATCCATCCCCAGTGAAGAGTTACAGTCAGACAGTGCAGCTCAACCAAGGTATCCATCCCCAGTGAAGAGTTACAGTCAGACAGTGCAGCTCAACCAAGGTATCCATCCCCAGTGAAGGGATTCAATCAGACAGCGCAACTTAACCAAGGTATCCATTCCCAGTGAAGGGATGCAATTCAACAGTGCAACTCAACCAAGGTATCCATCAGCAGTGAAGGGATGCAATCAGAGAGTATGGGATGTACACACACAGAAATATTATTCAGCCATAAGCAAGAGTGAAATCCTGTCATTTGTGGCAGCATGATGATCTCAGATTGGAGGAAATCATGCTAAATTGGTGCGGGAGAATTGTCTGTATTCTGTCAATCATGTTTTAAATAAATGC
>LOJH01065695.1:0-10435 GCA_001685095.1 Ellobius talpinus | reverse complement strand
TCTACAGAGTGAGTTCCAGGACAGCCAGGACTGTTACATAGAGAAACCCTGTCTGAAAAAAAAAATCAAAAAAAGCAGAAAACAAAAACAAACAAATCAGAACAACTCCCCTTGCCAAAACCGAAAAAGACAAAAAACAAAACAAAACTAAAGAAGCCCAACCAAAGAGAGACTGAGCAGATAGCTCAATTTTCAAATGTGGTTATGCAAGCTTTTGATCACATGAGGTTTTGTTTAATCACCAGCACCTATGTAAAAGTCAGCCCTGGCTGTGATGGGTAGCTATAATCTTTGGGCTTGGGGGGAAGAGACAGGAAGATCCCTGGGGCTTGCTGACCAACCAGCCTAGCTGAATCAGAGAGCCCCAGAAACAGTAAGAAACTCTGTCTTTAAAAATAAAGCTGAGTTGATTTATGCCTAATTAGAGCCTTCATCTTGGCTTACTAGTGTTCATGGTACTGGAAAGTACTCTGTCTGCATGCTGCTGGAGGAGAAAGGTAAACCCCAACTGAGCTTCAAATGCTGTCATCTACAGCAGTGACTTGCTTACATGATAGGCTGATGCAATAGTGGCACAACTGTTGTAGGAGTAACAAACCACTCTCTGATTGCATTTAAGGCCCACTGCAAGAGATGGAGCCCATGCCCCATTCTGTCTAATGGGCCAAGAACTTGAGACTAGAAAAGCTGGGGACCTAGGGGAAAACAAATACTCTTACTTTTCTTAAAGGAATGTAGCAATAAAATGATTGCTCATGACATTCTGCTACACCCATAGATCATTGCCTCACTCAGCTATCACTAGAGAAGCTTCCTCCTATAATAGATGGGAACTAATAGAGAGACCCACAACTAAACACTGTACAGAGAGTGACAGACAGGTATTGGAACATTCAGTCTTAAACATCCCATTCAGGGATGTTTCCCTCAAATCCCTCTCCTTGGGGACCAGGGAACTCTTCAGAAAAGAAGGCAGAAAGATTCTAAGAGACAGAGCAAGTAGACAATACCAGAAAAACAAACAAGGCCTTCTAGACACAGCAGGACTGATGCACATATGAACTCACAGAGACCGCAGTATGCACAGGGCCTGCAGAGATCCAAGCCAGATGGGGCCCCAGCACTGAGAGCGAGAAGTGGACATGAGCTCCCGTCTCAAACCAGAAACATCTGTCATTGACAATCACTTGCGAAGGGAAACGCTGATTTTCTCCAAAGGTATTGCTGCCTACTCACTGGGTATGCAGTCCACATTTAAGGGCAGGAACCACACCCTACAATAGAAGGCCAACACAAAATGAACTCAATGATATTTCTAGAGACTTATTTGTCTCCTACTGTTTTCTTTGGGCATTTTTTAAAAAATCTTATTGGTCTTTTGCTTGTATTCTATGGTTTCTGACTTTGTGGTGTTTTTTGTCTGTGTGTGTCTTCTTGTACTCTTTTGTCTTCTTTTCTTTTTCGGTCTGTTTTCCAAATAGAAAGAAGGCATGGAGTTGGGTGAGTGAGGAGGTGGGGGGAATATTGGGAGAAGAAGAAGGAGGGGAAACTGTGATCAGAATATACTATATGAAAAATTTATTTTCAAAACAAATTCAAAGGAAAAAACAAAAAAATGAAAATAAGAGGGAGACAGTGGATATCCTCCTCCGATTTTCACACGCACACACACGCACACACAAGCACACATGCACACACATGCATGGAAAACAACAATGATGACAAACCATCAACTTTGAGTATGCAGTAGAGCTGATTAGAGGGAAGATTTGTGAAAATAGCAGTACTTGGGTCGTTGTGAGGTAGGCAGGGTCTACGGGGGGAAAAATCACAAAGTAGGGTCGCAGGCCTTCAGAGAAGGTCAGAGCCATTAGGGTGACAACTGCCACAAGGACTCACACTGTCCACCACCCTCCTTGACGTTTGCTTCCGGTCCAGTCTTCCCTACAGCTACCAGCAGGTCAGGACCTCAGGCACAAAAGTTTCCACAGGATAAAGCAGGAGCAGTCCCCTCACTAACAGAACCTTGAGCGTCTCAGTTACGATTTCTACCCAAAGAGCTGATGCTTGGTTAGATTCCACCATCAGGGACCCCCACCTTCAATGGAAGCTGAATTTTCTTTTCAAAATGGCAAGCGCTTCTAAGGGCAAGTCACCCAACACTCATTGATTTGAGTCATGAAGGGCTTGCTCCCTGATAGCAAGCTATCTTCTGGTAGTAGCTTGTTTGTTTTAAGATACATCTCATTGTAGCTTAATGTCAAGTTCATTATTCAAATTTGTTATAATATAGCTGAGAATGAACTTGAACTTTTGGTCTTTCTGAGTGCTGGAAGTATAGGTATGAATCATCAGGCTTGTTTTCTATGGGATCCTGGGGATCAAACCCTGGGCTTAGTTCATGTTTGGCAATTGCTCTATCAACTGAGGTAGCAAGGCTCATCTCAAAGCCCATTCTATTCTATTAATGTGAGCTAGAAAGAGCAGCTTAGTCTAGTTTTGGCTCTCTCTAGGTGGCACTTCTCGGCATGTCGCCAGTAAACTGTAAAAGTAGGAACAGTCCCTTGTCTAGACGCCATTTAATACTATAGTTATATGGAGAGTGTTTGTGCATATAGTTTTGACTTCTCTGTCCACTGTCTGAAAACATTTTCTTTTGAGTGAGATTCTTGTCTCAAGAAGCAAACAGAAAGGTGAAATTTGTGAGAAGTGGAGAAGAGATCACAAAAACCCCTTGCAAAACAAAGAGTATGCACTAATCCATGGGGCAATCACCTGTATGCTCTTCCCATAATGGGTATATACCATTCTGCCCAGCATCCCAGTGCCTGACCAGGGAGTAGCTGCTCCTGTGTTGTACTATAGAGAAAACAGCCCACTCAGAGTGCTTTCAAATGATGACAGGAAGCCTCTTTAGAGGCTATGCCCTTAGAGGATGGTGCTATGCAGATTCTGCTATTGTTATTCTTTTAGCTCAAATTTATAATTGACTTTCTGTTAAACATTGCAGCAAGTTAAATTAATTCAGTATGATTACAGCCATTAAACAAATGCCCAGTAATGACTGCTTTCTTATTTTAGCAGGTTCCTCAAACCCCTGGGGAAATACCCATATAAAGCTTTTTGCTCCATTGTCACATTAACGCACACCCAAGTTTCACAACAGAAAGCATGTCCCCTACTTCATAGTGATGACCATGACTTAGGGCTTCTGCTGGACTAATTTACTTTGAGTTTTCTCGACTGCACATCGTACTAGGTACAATTTACGAATTCATCACTGCACACATGTTAGATTAAGACAATTTCTAGCTGGATTAAGGAGAGGAGGAAAGAGAGAAGAAGAAAGGGGGAGAAGGGGGAGGAAGAAGAGAGCTTTTAAAACCAAAACATGAGCAAGAATTCTTCCATAGACACTTCAAGGATTTTAAGCGACTTGGTCAGTGATGGTTTTAGCCCATTTCTGCATGCAACAGTCAGTTCAAGAATGATCTGTCAACTCAGCAAGCAGGATGCAAACGATTCATTCAGTCTTGAGTTAAAACCGAAGCCACGAAAATGTATCCAAGAAATGACTGCCAGGTAGACAGACATAGCCTGCAGTCCTGCAACCACCGTTAACATCCTGGGTCATTTGCCTGGTGCCACCTTAGAAACTGCCCTGATTCTGTACAGGACATTGGACGATAACAGCCCACAGGTCAGCTGACTGCTGTGTCATACAGTATTCCTGCAGATGCCAGCTCCTGCTCCTGCAGATTGCCAGGCGAGGCGCGGCAAAGCAGAGGCAGACAGCTAGGCACAAAACAGCCGAGTTTTAAACTTTGATTTTCCTGCTGCTGCCTGGAGCATCACACATGAAGAACATTACCTTTGTGTAGCCAGGAGCCGAGATGCAGTCTGAATATGCACGGTGGCTTCTGATGTGGCAGCATGAATTCTCAGCTGGGCAGGTACTGCTCGGAGCTTGCTAACCAAACTGTCTCTGGTGGAGCTCAGCTGCTTTTCCACCTCGTATGTGGGGCGGGGGGTGGGGGTTGCTTCTTGTGCCATGCTGTTGTATCTGCAGGAGAGAATTCTTGGCATGATTTGTCTGACTCAGGCCTGGGTAACTCACCACACTGGCACTGTGGGACGCCCCAGCTCCCATTTAAGGCTGGTCACGGGACTAGCGTAACCCCCCACTCCACAGTTAAATCATGCTTTAAAGGAGAAACCAGACCCATTGGCCTAACCCAATCCCAGTTCTTTCTGGATGCAGGACTGGATGCTGTCGCCTAGCAGGGACACCACCAGCCATCAAGAGGAGAATGGCTGGGACGGCTGTCTGTGTGCAGGTGGAGCCCGGAAGAGTGACAGTCTCGTTTCCATCATCTGATGACTTCTTATGTTCCTAACTAATTGTGCTTGCTAAGCACACAGTGGTCTGAATTAGTCTTTCCGCCTTGCAGCCCTCATCAAGTCGGGCTGCAAATCAGGGTGCCAGGAAGCCTACATTAGCCTGGGCTCCCTCCCACGTGGTGCTATGCTAGCCAGCTACTAGGATGTGTCACTGTCGACAAAGAAAGGTGCTTGACTTCTCTTGGGAGGCGTGGAGTAACATAATTCTTGTTCGAATTGATCTGTTTCTTTGTCTTTCTCTCCCTCTCTCTCTTGCGCGCGCGTGCGTGCATGCGTGCGTGTGTGTGTGTGTGTGTGCGCGCGCGTGCGTGCGTGTGTGTGTGCGAGTGTGTGTAAAATTCATCAAACCAAAGAACCTAAGAGATATCATCGTGGACGTGGTTTTTAATGATTTGGGTGGGGAGAGAAAGAAAAAGAAACATGACAGCCTGTGGAGACAGCGATTTGAGAAAGCGGCACACTGAGGTTATTGCCAATTTGAAACACTGGGTTTGTGAATCCAAGCCCTAAGGGAGTAGCCGGGTAACTGAGGAAGAGATCGTAGATAAAGAAATAAAAATGACAAGCGTAATGGAGGCTCCGCGAAGGGGCTGTCGGAGCGTCAGTTCACGGATGGCAATCTCGCCAGGCAGAGACTGAATAATTCATAGACAGAAACTACCCTGCTTTCACCTTCCCATTTAAACCGGGCATGAGCTGAATCCCTAATAAATTTCCAAGATAAAGTAAAATGCCAATTTGAATCTGAAGAGCTGTTAAAATCAGATGTCGCATCCCCGAGTCTTTTGGTATCTTTTCACAGGGATGCTCTGAGGACCGCACTTCATCAGGAAGCACCATCACCAGGGAGAATGACCGTGATTACAATAGCAACAATAGAATGCCGTTGGATGGTCTCTAATTTACCTAATTTGCTAAGACTGACTGGCTTAAACACCCATTGTGTGTTGCCATGCCCGGTCCGCCAATCTAGCTCGAGACAGAAAAAAAGTGGCATGGTGTGTGAGCTACCTTGATCCACACAGCCTAGGGAAGAACATTCTCCTAAGTAACAATGTCTCTGTCATCTGCTTTTCTTTCTTTCTTTGCCTTTTTTTTTCCTCTAATGGTTAGCCCTAAGTGCTTTCTGAGGAGAAATGTCGAGCCTGTCTTTGCTACAGAACAGCACTGACTTGCTAATTTATACACTTTAAAAAAATTTAAAATATACAAGCATGTGTCTATTTGAGGGGATGAGAGATTCATTGTTGGGAGAAAGGTTTAACACGTCAACTGGGATGGGGTGTGTGTGTGTGTGAGTCAGCGAGTGTTTCCTCCATATGAAATTCTTTCCCAGGATTTGTGATCCCTGTGGTATTTTAAGAACCTCTCTGATTGCAGATCTCAGGTAGCACAGCCAGCAGTCACTGCGCAAAGCTCTTCCAGAAAGCCTGTGTGCCTCCTTCCACGATGTATCCAGGCTTTTTGGCTGCGTGGCTGTGTTTGTGCCTGTTCGGTGGACAGAGTCTGTGCTAAAGAGAACTTTTTGTCTGGCAGACTGTACCATTCATCTCGGGGTGATTGTGCCATTCTGAGGAGGTGGCACGAACTATCCATCCTCCCTGGGGAACAGCAGAAGCGTTTAGCAGACGTGGGGGCTTCTGGAATTGTCCTTCTCATAGCGTGGAGACAGCATGTGACTCATGCCAACCAGCAACACCTTTGCGTTTGACTATTTCAGGGAGGGACCAGAGGTACGTATGACAGCCATTTGAGAAGGTCCCAAATCTTTCACTTAAAATTTGGGGATTTTGCTCAAGACTCAGCCCTGGTGTGTTCTTTCATAATTCATTCACCTGGTTTACCCACTCCTGTATGTTCCCCCTACCTGCCCCTCTCTTGTACTAAGGTAAGTTGTGTTTCTAGTCATTTATATAGCAAGCATGGATGTGCCTTATCATCTGATGTTAGTGGGGGCGTGCTTTTGATGTTGTCTTTTCCTCCCATTTTGTTCTCACTACGCTGGGGCAGACTCATAAGTTTATATTTCTCTGTTTTCTGAGCACAAGTGAAAATGTGGCATTTTGAAGCATGACTTAAATATTGTGTTTTGTTTTGTTTTGTTGTTTTTCTGGCTGAGGACATCTAAGGCTCTAATCGTGTTTAAAGGAATGGGGGAAGCAGTTTTGTGCAGTGAACACTTTGCTTAAAGGTTCCAAGCAGTTCATTGGCCATCACCTCTGTTAGTACATTACTATTTTTAGGGCGCCTGCTTTTCCAGCCTTGGCCCCACTATTGTCACTGCTCCAGAAAGAGGCTCTGCTGTGAGTGACAGCAGAGCCTGTGTGAGTCCACATTGCACCCGCGCCAGCACTTCCTGCCCCTTTCTGTGACAAAAATACAGTTTTGCTTATCAGCAAAGGATTTAACTTCTGACACCTTAAATTGTTTTGAAAGCCAGAGTTTGAGCAGGAGAATCATTGAGTGAGCCAATTGGTTTTTCTGTCCAATATTTCAGCAATAAAAGTATCTTCAAGTTATCTGAGGATAAATGGAATTCAGGCTTTGTAATGTGGGAAGACTCATCAAAACTAATTTTAGGTATTGGGTAAGAATAGCAAGTTGGGGAGCTTATTTTTTTAATGATGAACGAATATAGATACCATAGTCTTAGAAGATGAGGGTGTGTTTGGTTTCTCCTGACTGTAGGTATGAGAATATTGGTGTTTTGTGTATAATCTCTGTAAGACTCCTTCCAGTGTGCCAGTGCTGGCCAACATGGCACTTCCCTTGGCTTTGCCTCACGGGATGCAGGGCTACAGAGCCACTCACTTTTAGAAACCATTGTTTCTTTAAACTCAAATTTGCTTCACCAACTTTGTTTTGTTAAATGTAAGTACTTTAGGTAATTTTTAATCCACTATTGACAATTTTTCACTATTAGTAGATACTCCTCATTTGCTCTAGATATAGATGAACCAGTGAGGGGGAGGACGAGAGCAACTTTATAGCTGCAGATAACTGAAGACAAGAGTCTCCGTGAAAATATGCGGGCAAGGATTAACTTAGGTGAAACCTAAGAAAAGAACTAGCTCTACTGTATATTTTAGCTTTTGTTTAGTTTTTTTTAAAAAAATATGGTTGTGGTTATGTGTGTGTGTATGTGCATAAAACAGGTGCCAATGATGCCTTGTCTGCATGCTCCTAACTTGCTAACACTCCAGAGAGTAAACTGCAGTTAGAAAGAAGGATTGAAAGCTTAAATCGATTCCTCAGAAACCCCATTTATAAAACTCACAGAAACAGAAATGATTCCCACTTTAAGACAGAACGTATAAATTTCGTCGCTTGCTAATTGGTTATGTTGGACATATTTTCGTGAGTGTATTTTGCATTCCATCTCATTATTAAAGTCCAGCTTGGAGCAAAAACCCAACCTGAAGTAAGGAAATTCCTCACAGAGAATATATTAACCTTCACCAAACATCTGTGAGCTACTTATCAAAGCTATGGTGGATGCATTTCACAGATCATCAAATTGGATATTCGTCATCAAGCCTCGTGGCTGGATTTTCCCAACTGAATTATTTTTACAAGAACAACAGCATAGTGTATTTCCGTAATTTTTAAGTGCATAGTAGTGAAAAATGCCTTTGCCAAATATGCACTTTTGTGTGATTTTAGTCTGGTAGTGAGAAAAGGGCAGGCAAAAACAAGAAATAGGTAAAGACAACCCTTTCATCTTCTGGGGAATTATTTTAGACAATGGTAAGATCAAAAGAGGTTGGTATCTTAACCTAAAAAGTTTGAATTATTTGGAGGCATGTGTGTCTCTGTGTGGGTATGTATATGTAAGTACAGGTACCCTCAGAGGTCAAAGGGTGCACCAGATCCCCTGAACTGGAGTTACAGACAGTTGTGTGGTAACCACTTTGTGCTGGGAACTGCATTTAGATCTTCAGCAAGAGGAATATGTTGCTGACTGAACTGTCTCTCCAGGTCCAAGGCTGGTATCTTGTATCTGTAGAGTGATTTTTCATTTTACGTGACTTGTTTTCTATAGTAAGATTTTTCAGGAATTGAATTATTGGAAATTTCAAGCCTGTAGAAGAGCACAAGAGCGTGGACAGCCGTGCACACACCAACCACCCCGACTGTATACGTATACTTTCTGGTTCTCACTCTGTATACAGCTATGTACACATCCACCCTCTATGCATCCATCAGTCTCTGTTTTTAGATGCATTTCTAAGTAAGTTGCAGACATCAACACACTCCATCCGTAAGGCTATGCCTGCTGAAATGTTTAGCTAGATTCCAAGCTTCCAGGGCTCTCCTTTAAGCATATTTTGAGCAGAACTGAGAGTTTTTGAAAAGAAAGCACCCTTCTGTTTTCATGTGGCACCAAGTATCTCCAGACCTATATCAAGAGGGTCTAGGACAACCTTCAGGAGCCTTTGTTTTAAAACTGGAGGGCAAAAATCCCTGAGTTTACGATAAAGCAAAACTAGTTAAAGGAGAAGCATGCATGTGGGCCTTTCTCCGGTCTCGGTCTCCATTCCCAGGCCAGACTTCACCCACCAAGGATTACTGGCAATCATGGAGACCACTGGCAATACAGCACCATCGCACTCCCATGCTGGGTGGAAGAGGTGGAAGGCACTTAGGAGCAGTTTCCAAGGTTGTTCGTGCTCTTGGGCCAGACTTCCCTCCTCTTTCCCACAGGTCCACGGGAAGGAACCCATGGCCTCTTAAGCCATCAGCAGCTGGCCTGCTTGAATTCTTTGGTTGCTCCTCTTCCTCTCCACTGTCTCCACATCTACCCTTTCTGCCTTCTCCCAACTGTTTACCCTCCAGATACAAGAGAACAAGTTTCCTTATTTTCCCCCAAAGTCATTTCTGTTTCATGAATTTTGTAGCAATGGTTACAGGAGACAAAAATGACAGGTTAAAGAATCACATGACCTCTTAAAGGGATTAATTAGTTTTTCTTGGTCTTAATTAAAACGTAAATGATTGAGGATTGTCCTCTCATTACTCATTCATGGCCTCACTCTCCCCTCACCTGAAGTGGCCCCATACTACTCTAAGAACTGTGTCAGCACAGGCTCAAAAAAGAAACTTTTCCTGAGCTCCCCAAATCTGTCAACTTTCCTGGGCGCCAGCTTCTTTCACTAGCCGTGGCCCAAAGCATTCCCATCAGGAGCAACACTGAGGTCCTGTGCCTTGCTTCTTAGGGATAAGAAGGCTCCCAAAGCCTCCCATTCCAAGTTTGTCACCTACATAACCATAACCACGCTGCCAGCTTGCAGGCGTGCCCCTCAGGCCAGTGCTCTTCCCTGAGCTCATTATGCCTTCAGATTCTCTAGATAAGTAACTGGGTCCATCATTGCCAGAAGCACCCTCTCCTCTATTCTTTTGACGTGTTCATTTTCCTGTTCTTCTGAAGTGATGTTTGGATATGACATGCTGAGAAGGGTCTTAGACTCTGCAGCAACTCAGGCTTACATTACTGTGTCAGGTCTGCCGCCTAAGAACAGTCTTGCTCTGGGCAAGTTCAGTTTGACCTCTCCAAAATATTGCTATGACTGTTGACTTTTTAGTGAATTTCTAATGAATAGTCACTATACATTTGTGCCCATCTCATATCTACAGAGGTGTTGACACCCAAGAACTTAGTTGGGTCACCTGAAAGACCCCCTGGAGGCTGCTCTTTTCTTCCCCAAATGTTGAGATTTGCTTCTCCTAGAGAACTCTCCATTAATATGTTCTTTTACTAAGGTCTAAAACTACCAGCTCAGTGGGAAGCCCAGCAAATGATTAAGTTCTTCTAGGTAAATGTCCCCAGTCCAGATGTGTTTGCAAGCCAGAGGTCAACTTCTGATGTCATTCCTCAGGTTTTCTCTACCTTTTTCTGTTTTTGTCTTTTGAGACAAGGCCTATCACTGAGCTTGAGACTGGCCAGTTAGCTTGGGCTGACTGACCAAGTGAGTCCTGGAGATCTGCTGTCTCTGCCTCCTAAGCTCTGGGATTGGTCCTTCTTTCTCCTCCCCTC
>LOJH01065694.1:7279-20104 GCA_001685095.1 Ellobius talpinus | reverse complement strand
AGATATAATGGGCCAGGCAGTGCTTAAATGAATATAATTTGAGTGTTGTTATTTCGGGGTATAAGCTAGCCATGAGGGAGTCAGGAGGGACGAAAAGCAGGCCTGCTCCCCCATCACTACATTTTCCTGTGGGCAAAGACAATTAATAGACACAAGACCACTTTACTCCCATGTCCTCGACAGACAAACCTAATCTGAATCCAAACGTTTGTTGCTTTTGTTGTTTTTGTGCCTAAAATCTTTCCTCTCATATTTTATCTCATTAGTCTTTTTCTTGCCTGTTTTTAACTTTGTTGGACATATTTTCTTCTGAATACTCATAAGAAAACAGCTGAATTCCTCCAGAGAGAACCCAGATACACTCTAAAGGCCACTGACATAGGAATATCTAATAACAAGCTCACAAGCTATGCAAATTTGTTGCTTGTTTGTTTTGTTCTTAGCTGCAATTGCACAACTACTATTGGTTGCTCTTGATAGTCTGGATATTAACAATAGTTCCTTCTTATATTTTGGTCTAAATTACCAACACTAACTTTACACAGTGTTCAGTGAAACTATAGAAAAACAAGAGCTAAAAGTCGAAGAGTCACAAGATATGAATCAACCAAACCACAGAGCTGTTGACAAATAACGAGTTAGTTCCAAGAACAAAGTTGGTTTAAGATGCAACAGCATTTCAAGGTGAGACTCAGAAAGAATTTTACAAAAAGCAATTCAAATTGTTGAATCAAAAAGAGCAGATCCTATTGAGCTGAAGCCATGGAGATTAACTTGCAAGTCTGTCACCTGTCAATCCCATTATGTATGTATCTGTTGGTCTAATCTTTGATCAGTGAAGGCACCACACCTCAGAGTTGTTAGGTATTCCTATATATTATCCTGGCAAAGGAATTACATCACTAACTGCTTTGGTATGGTCAGTGAATTCACAGACCTTTGTCCTCCAATAAATTTTGATATGCCCATGTGTTCATGTATTTGTGACTTAATTTGATAAGTTCATAGGTGATCATACTTTATTTGAAGAACAGAGTTATTTGTCAATATTGAACTCAGAGTTTGCAATAGAGGAAAGTTGGCTTTTTACTTGCACAAATAAAGCATAAACTCATCCTGCCTCAACATTTACATTCAAAATAGAGCAAAGAACAGTTCTATAAAGCAATGTTTGCTTAGGGAAAGACACAGCCCAGTCTCCTGAGATCCTAATGGTCTTCTGAAATCGTTGGCAAACTAGTGGTAGTATCCTGTTGACTAGGCGAGGTTGAAGACAGAGCAGGCTGCTGTGAGTACATTCTTTCTGGTTGCTGATGAGGCCCATAGGAAATGTTCTTTGTCCTTCTATACTCCAGGTCAGATTTTATGAACTATTTTGTGGTATTTATTTTTCCTTTTCCTCTTATTTAATCTCCCAAGTAAAGAATGCATACTATTCGTATTTTATGATGATTGTAACTCAGTTGCACAATTATGCCTCTGAGATCATATTGCACAAAGGAAATAAAACTATATGACAAGATGGAACTCTTTACCAATGAAGAATATATGACTGATCTTTAAGTTCAGATTTTTAGAAAAACTGCAGCATCACTTAACCTCCAAACAAAGTGCTGATCTCTTTGTCTTTTATTATTCATGGAACAACCACATATTGAACCCTTCCCATGATATCAATACTCTATGAGCTCACAGAATGTAAAGCCACAATCTTTAAGCTACACACACATACACACACACACACACACTGTCCCAATACTCTGTTGACCCAGAATATGAATGATTCAGAAAAAAATATGGAAAATGCACACTCGCTTTCTTTTTGGATACACTTGCGTATTGAATGTGCTGTTTAAAGTGAATTAATTGCATGCAATACAAGATAAAAATGTATTTATCACAATGTTTTACTAACTAGGTTATTAGTATAATTTCATTTTCATTTTCTTACGTACTTGCTATTTAGTAATTGTATGTATTAATGGATTTCACTATGATATTTCATAATAGTACATAATATATGTACTTTAATAATACTTAATTCTTTTTATCATATTCTGCCCTACCCTCCCTCTGTTCCTCTTCTACACCTCCATGTCCTCATTGGAGTTTCATGTATTATCTCTATTTTTTAATCATTGCCATTTAATTACTATTGTTATATGTAGAGAAACATGTAAATATATAATATCAACCAGTTGAATCCATTTATTGCTGCTATATGTATATTATTTTAGGGATGACCATTTGATATTGGATAATCAGTTGAGGGAACATCCCCGGGGAAGGCTGGTTCTTCCTCTTTCATCAGTCATTAATTATCTATAGCTTTCATCTAGAGGTGAGATTGCAGTCCATCCACATTGTTATATTGCCTGGTAATATTTTACTTCTTAGTTGATGAAATCAAGGTTATATGAAATGATCTTAGCAAATGAGGTTCATCTTATATGTGTTGTTTAAGTAAGGATGTGAACACCAAGCAGGGGAGAACTAAGGAATTACATTAAAAATTGAAAATATGGGTGTTGATAGGGCAAGGGTAAAGACCACCATGTTTCAACTGGGATTATTTTCATTAAATTATATTATATATATGCATAACCTATTTCATTCATTATTCCTCTTCAGCATATTAATATAAATGGATGTTACTTCAGGTCTTTATTTATGCATTTTAGGTAATTCATAATGAATCATTTAATAAAATATAGCTTCAAAAGATTGACACCTTTATTCTTGCATTTTAAAATGTGTTCTGCAGACTCAGTATCTTATTTTTATTTTTTTATTCTTGAGCTGTGTCTACTACAGTTTGTGTTTGGATAACTGTGACCCGAAATTATTACATTTGTCTGTCAGTATCTGTTTGCATACTACTGCCTTAAACCGGTGGTAAATGTGTTTCATTTACTCTTCAGCTCCACCCTCTCCATTTTTCATCCTAATATTTGGTTGTCAGTGACTTTTACAGGTGACTTTAATTGACTTGTCCTTGAGCTTATTTTAAATTTAGCCAGTGGCAAACCCTGAGAGAAAATTGGGAAGGAAAAAAAGGTAATGATGTATTACTCCTTTTTTCTCTTTTCTTTTTTTTATGTTGAAATTCTTTTGGAGGCTATTTTAGAATAATTTAAACACTCAAATTCCTGAGCCAAAGTGTATATTCTCTCCCCTCAAGTGCTCCTTCTGGCTTCGCTAATAAAGCCTCAGAAGCTTTACAGTCACAATAGAACGTGATGATGGAAGCTGGAATATTAAACAGAAAATGAACACTCGCACGAACATCACAGCTTCCCTCTGAGCTCTTAACTCCTTTCATCATCACAGACCCTTCACAGGCTGGCCTGAGCTGCTCCTCCTGACCCCTTTTCCTTGCCCTCTCCTCTTCTCATTCCACCATGACTGCTGCAGCTTCCTTGCTGTTCTTTAGAACAGAGGAACTTTCTCTTGCCTGGTGACCTTTGCTCTCCCTGTCTCACCTGCTGATTGTCTGAAGATCCCTCAGACTTCATCACTTCAGAGTAGCTTCCCCCACTTCAGAAGACCCCTGAACTTTCTGAAACACCTAACTATTCCACTTTGGTTTTGACACTTCTTTCATGTGAACTGGATTTGTCCATTTGTTTAATGGCTATCTTCTCCAAGAATATATTAGCTTTGTGAGAGAAAGAACATTAGCCACAAAAACACGTTCATCCCCACAGAACGACAGCACATTTGTGATAATTGTTCAGTGAGATGAGAAAGGTTGTGTTGAATGAAATAATAGCCAATGCCTTGATAATATTTGTTGGGTCCATTAAACTGTGGCAGTTATCAGCTGTCCATCACTGGAAGCCATGTTATTTTTAATCTCCCCATAATCAGTCCTGGCCACTGTTATCAAAACAAGTTGACTTAGAAGATGTTAGCTCCATTTTAAAACTTAAGATTAAATAAGTCTGTTTATATACCACAACATCAATTGTAAGAGACTAGTGACCATCACTAAGCTACTTTAGTGCCATATTTAATAAACTGTCAACAGAAAACGAAACAATTACACATGGTTCTTTCTGATGAATTCTCTAGCACTTTTATACAAAAATACTAGGAATAAAATGAGTGAAAGAACAGTATAATTTCAAATGAGTATAATATTGACTGCAGATTTACCATTCCATAGACACCTGTGACACCAGATTCACGACCTCTACAAATGGCTGGGAACTAAGGCTCATAGAATTTAAAGGACTTCCCTGACAATTGCCAGAGTAAGGAATCAGGGAGGTCACTTAGCTGTTTCTTGAGCCTGACAAAAGCCTAGAGATCTAGAGCCTTCTTCCAAGAATGGAACAACTTAACTCTCCACTTCCTTTGTTGCCAGTTAGATTTTTTTTTAAGTCTTGGTATATTAATGAATCATTATCAGCTTTTGCCTTTGAGTTCCTTATGTCAAGTTAAATTCAAATCAATAACCACACTTTATTATTTCCCAAGAGGAACTTAAAAAAAAAAGCAATTCAGATCTCAGGACAGCAGGCAAACCTACAGAAACAACAACCCTTCACGTGCGACTCACACACTAAAGCCATTTGCTAGGACTTCCTCACCCTCGGCAACTACTTCATTCAGCTGTTTTTATTTTTTTTACATTTATTTAATCATTTGAGTGCGCAGATACACAGTATGCATGGAGAGGCCATAGAACAACTTGAGTGAGTCCATTCTCTCCTCCACCATGTGGATTCCAAGATTGATCTTGAATTGTCATGTTTAGCATCAAATACCTTCATCTGCTATCTCAGCCTCCTTTACTGCCACATTAAGTTAACCTCTAAGATCTTTTTTTTTCTGAAACTCTTTCCTCCATCTCTATCTACATGCCTACTAAATTCTAGTTCTTTTTTTCACTGAATTGCCTTTTTTATCCACTTAACTACTATTATCCTCTAGATTTTATATCAGATATACCTTGTGTAAAGAAATGCCAAGACGGTAGAGCTGCACCCAGGGGTCCACACCAGGGTCCCAGTGCAGTACTGAGAGACACCAAAACCAGAGAGGCCTGCAGCCATGCAGCGCGGGTGGGGCAGGCACCACTACGATAAGATAAGGAAGTATGTACTGGAGGGACAAGAGAGTGGGAGAAGCAGGACGCTTTGTGCACTACAAAGAGAGACAGAACTGAAATTAGAAGAGCGGCGAGAAACAGCCACACATGCATACCCTGCACAGCCACCTGAGACCATGGAGATGTCAGGGCCCATACTGCCACAGAAGAACATGTCTTCATCTCTGGTCTTACAACAATATGGGTCTGAGGTGATATCCATGGCCCCTGCCATCGCCAAAGCCACGCAATGACCCTAGTCTGGGCTGCTGCCATGGACTATGTTAATATCCCAGAGCTGTGCACAACTGGTCCTCTCTGCCACTAGCTGCAGCTCTTGAGAGAGCTGGCCCCGCCTGCTGCTGACAGAAGCATTTGGGAGAAGTAGCAAGAGACTGTCCAAGGCAGCACAGTAGAGCTTGCCCAGGTAGTGTGGGGTGTGCTGGCCCCGCAGGCATGAGCACAGGAGAACTGGCACTGCCCCTCACCTGTGCAGTGTGAGAACTGGCCCCAAAGATGCGAGAGTGGATGAGCTGGTCTTCTCTTACACACCTGAGCGAAGCAGGAGGGTTAACCTGGTGGTATGCCTATGGGTGGTATCTCCTATGGGAGAGCTAATGTAACTCAGCTATCACCCAGGCCCAGATCCAGGGTTTTGAGTTGGCACACTCCAACATCTACCCCACCTAAGATCTTCTGGAGGTCATGAAGCCACCGACCCTGCAGAGCCAAAGCTACAGGATCTCTGTGACATAAGGCAACAACAGGATATCTGAGAGGAGTCCTGGTACAGCTCCAATATTGATAGTGTAGCAGAAGCCACAGGCCTCCACCCAGGTTCATGACCCATTGGAGTGCACATTTGTAAGTAAAGGTCTTTGGGCAAAATGGCATAGTGGGTGAGAGACTGTGACTCACAAGGACTCACCACAGCTTCCACTATAAAATGCTTTTCCTTTCTTCTTTAATTTGCAATTTTTACTTTTTAACTTTTTATTCATTTATTTTTGTTCGTTTTCTTTTGGGGGAGATTGCAAGGGAAAAGGGAAGATGGGAAGGAATGTCCACACATAAGCAAGCACCCCCTGAGACCAGATGATATGTCTTTTATCAGTTGTGATCTGCCTGACTTTAGTGTTAGGAACTGAACTCAGGTCCTTTGTGAGCACTAACCTAACTGCTGAGCCATCGCTCCAGCCCCCAATAAGTAGTTTAACAAGCACATTATTTATAACATTATGTGACAATTCTATATGTAACTTCAACCTTGCCATAGTCAGTTTTCCTCTTGGTAGAATGGGAAAGCCTTCATTTTATCATCTTGAGCCCTCTATGTTCACAGGAGGTGGTGGATTTGCTTAACTTCCTTTTAATTGGAGCCTAAAAAGGTTCAGGTGTAATGTTTTCCTTCTCTGGTCCTAAGGTATAGCATTACTAGTAGGAGTGACCTCAGAGACTTGTCTACATGGTTTCATGTTTGCATAATAAAGAAATGGAATCTTAATGGCAAGCCTAAATTGTTGGAACTGTGGGTGCGGGCAAAATTAATTTTTGAGATGTTATGAGAAATGATTCTTATTATCAGCCAAGTAATTATTAGAATTGACTCGATGCCAGAAAGTTCTTCCAGAATGGTCCTTCCAGAATTTAGAGCCAAATGTGTTGTCTTTGTACTGCTATCCTGTGGACCAACATCACAGGAAACAAAACTAAGTCTGCCCATTAGACTTAACACTTAAGTTACCGACGTACAGAATAGAGACTGGCTGTAGGAAATCCAATAAAGTAGTATCTGTTTTATTAAAAATTATTTCAACAATTTCAAATAGAGAAGTTTACTTCTTTGATTAATTAATCTAAATAGAAGAGTTTAGTTTTTCTTAGAATTTCAAGTATTTGAGATTTATTTTTGTATTCACTTTTTATATTAAGTAGAATATAAAATAAGGAAGCCATGTTTGCAAAATTGTCTTAATGCTCTAATTTTCACACCAGTCCTTAATTATTCAAGCATCTTATATTTACTTACTTCTCTTGACAGAATAAATCTACAGTGGAGAACAGTAATGCACAAATTAAATAAGTCTTCGGTAATTCCACAGTATTAGCCTTTCAGCAAGACCAGGGAATGTGTTTCGCAAGGCTTTTCCTCAGAACTTTACTCGCCATCCCAATGCTATTTTTTTTAAATTCTGCTGCAAAATAATCCCTAGGTAAACATTTTGTTAATTTGAGATATTTTAAAAATTATTCTTTAACATTTACCATAATTATTCAAAAATATGCCCGTTCTGTTTCTTTTAGCTTTTTTGTAGTATTTCCCAAGAAATATAGTGTTTTTTCTGTATCTAATTTGTAGTTGTTAACATGTTCTAAGATGGGTATTTTCAAATGCGTTTCTTCTTTTGGATATTAATTGCGGGAGAAAGCAACACATTTTCATTTAGAAGCGGTAAGGGAACAGACAGACATGAGTCTAGACTGATATTTGGAAATGAGCTAAGGCAGGCCTTAGTGGGAGAGAACATTAGAATGGGCAATAGATCACATGTGAGCAGAACCATGAGCCACACAGGGGGAGAACACTATAGGCATTATTCAAGCACTGGGAGACTTGCCTTAAAGTGGAAGAGTGAAAGGAGAAGCCACATGAGAAGAATGTGGGGAGTCTAAATCAGAGAAGAGAGACAGAGAGAGAATGGAGAGCATGCAGGCCCCAGAGATGGTGAGGAAGACAGGAAAGGGGCATTTACTTGTATAGCTTTCCTTAGTTGATGCAAAATCCCCAATAGTTCACAGACAGCATCAGTTGGTCAACAGAGTTGTTCATTATGAGTGTCAGAGACAAGGAAGGACACTGATTTATAAATTCCTGTTATATTCATGAAAGAAAGAAAAAGCCAGAGCCACACAGGGGAGGTGAGACAAACTCACTTCTGAGAAAGAGGCAGGTGAGGAGAGAGATATACAGAAAACAAAACAAAACAAAACAAAAAACAGAGACAGACACAGACAGACAGAGACACACAGAGAGCAGCAGCTGAGGGAATCTGGTGGGAACTCAATCCTGACAGGTTATAATGATTTTTACCAGTGTTAAAAACATCAAGTTCAAATGCTTAAGAAGACAAAAAAGGGGTTTCTTTAACTTCTTCAATATTATAGATTATTTACAATCTGTGAAAACATATTTTTCTATGAATAAAAGACAATGTTAATATAATAGTTATGCTTTTCTTAGATGTTAGCTTACACATAAACATGAACATATGTGCTAACATATAAATGTTCCCTTTGTAGTAGCAGTATCAGTGATGATTATTTTTAAGTTTTTGATGCTTTTATATGTACAAGTAATCTGTTTGTGCACCATGTGCATGCAGCACCCTTAGTAGCTGCAAAAGGAAGTTGGATCTCCTGGAACGGGATGTACAGAAAGCCGTAAGCTACTATGTGGTTGCTTGGAATAAAACCTAGGGCCTCTGGAAGAGAGTTGATATTCTCAACCAACCGAGTAGTCTTTCCAACCATTTATTTTATTACTTTAATTAGTCTTTGGATAATTCAGAGGCTATTGTTCCTGACTGATCATGATTCATGCTGATGATAGGCAACTTGAATCTTATAAATAGTACATTCCCAACTGAAGCATTCATCCTGGTCATAATTGTTACTGTTCTTTATTATTGAGTTCACTGTTTATTTTCCTGACACAATCACTATAATAGTTGAATAAAATTGAAGTAAATTTAGAAGATCAATGCTCTATGAAAATAAAATTTCACTAGATAATATTCAATTGATTTGGACTCCCAATGGGCTCCTTTAACATCTTCCTTGCCACCTCCCTGAGGAACTATTGGGGATGCCACAGCAATTAGTATTTCTTCAATAGTTCTTGTCCCATGTCTTGCAGTGCCCTCACTAAGGCAGGCTGCAGCTGTGGATGCTTCCAGCTGCTCTATTCCACTGCAGCAGTTAGAGGCAACAGGCTGAGTAGCCTTTGTGTTTGTTTGTTAAATTTATGAAAATTAGGCATAAATGCATTGAAAACTGAATCTGTGCTTTGTGGAGTAGTACGTCTATAAAAGGCTGTGGGATATTTTCATGAAAAGACCAGCTATGGTTCACTCATTGGTGTTTTTCTCCATGGCTCTGAGTTTCTGTGACTGTCTGTTCAGGAGAATGAGTGTCCTAGTAGGACCGTGTGTCTCTTTAGTCAGTGTCACTAAATCCATGCCAAAGGCTTCTGCTATAGATTTTTAGTTTTTTTTTTCTGGGAACCAGACCTTCATATAGTTACAACTTGGAAGAATATCACAATGAACCTGTGACAAATAGTGTATGAAATTCACTATCTTTATCTAGTTCCCACCAACCCTTTCTTCATTTTAGCTCTTATTGTGTGATAATAAACAAACATTAAAAGTCATAAAACTTTATATAAGATTGCATAGATGAATAGTTTTCTGGTTTCTAGAGAAAGCAAGATTCTCTCAGGACCCAGACATAATGTATTTTAATGAGATTAAAATTTCCTTCTTCAGTATTAATGTTGTTTAAGATTTTAGGATATTTGTCTTATTAATTTTTCTATAATTAGCAAGAATTCTATAGCAAGAATACTTCAAAAGCCATTAAATGATTTTTTTTTTATTTTTAAGAAAAAAGTACTGTCAAAAAGGAGCTCTTGTGTTGTCGGGGTTTCTGTCCTGCCTAGTCCCCATCCTCCCTGGTTCCTGTAGTTGTTAAGTCCCAAAGAAATTACACAGAGGTCTATATTAGTTATAAACTGATTGGCCCAGTATCTTAGGCTTCCTATTAACTCTTACAGCTTATATTAGCCCATTATTCTTATCAGTGTTAGCCATGTGGCTCAGTACCTTTTTCAGCAGGGTAGTCACATCTTGCTTCCTTCTGTAGCTGGGACAGGACTGCAGACTAAGCTTTCCTCTTCCCAAAATTCTCCTGTTCTCCTCTATCTGCCTCTACTTCCTCTCTGGTTGTCCTGCCTATACTTCCTGCCTGGCTACTGGNAAGTCCCAAAGAAATTACACAGAGGTCTATATTAGTTATAAACTGATTGGCCCAGTATCTTAGGCTTCCTATTAACTCTTACAGCTTATATTAGCCCATTATTCTTATCAGTGTTAGCCATGTGGCTCAGTACCTTTTTCAGCAGGGTAGTCACATCTTGCTTCCTTCTGTAGCTGGGACAGGACTGCAGACTAAGCTTTCCTCTTCCCAAAATTCTCCTGTTCTCCTCTATCTGCCTCTACTTCCTCTCTGGTTGTCCTGCCTATACTTCCTGCCTGGCTACTGGCCAATCAGCGTTTATTTAAAATATAATTAACAGAATACAGACCATTGTCCCATACCACTTGGTGCTGTAGAATGACTCAGTGGGTTAAGTGCTTGTCATACAAGCTTGAGGACCTGAGTTTGAATCCTCAGAACCTTCATAAAGCCATATGTGTTAGTGCAGCCTGTAATTGTGGAACTATGAGGCACAATTTGAGTCAGAGAGGAGTCTTCAGAGGCTCCTCAGTCAACTGGCCCAGCATAGGTAGTGATGGACAACAAAGGAGCTCACTCACACAATGTGAGAGGTGAGTACTGATAGCTTAGGCTTTCCTCCAACCTCCATACATGTGCTAGGTATGTGCATACTCATATGCACACACACACGCACACACAGAAATTCTTAACAAGTCGGTGTGAATCAGCAAGAATGTCACATAAAGGTAGTGTGATAAGCCCACATGGGATGGTCAAAAGGAGGATTAAGAGAAGGCATCCCCTGGAATCCAAGTAACAAGAATGAAGCAAAATCATCTCTTGTAAAACTAATATACAAAGAACCCATGTGGTGGGCATCCTGTTGTTTCACATCTTCCATCTTTCCCTGAAGAAAAAAAGGATAATAAATGGGAGCAGTAGAAGATGAATGATAACTTTAATTATTTAAGATTTTAATCTTATGTGGAAGGTTTCATCAATTTTTCTCATGGAATGTTCTGCAAGGAAGAAAAAGTGGTTCATTGAGGACAGGAAGAGTCAGAGAGGAGAGACCTAAGTGATTCTATTTGTCACTTTTTAATTACCACTATGCTTTGTTTGTACTTTAGCAACTCTGAATTATCACTTAAAATTAACCATTCTTTTACATATTAATTAAAAACTATTTTAATAATCCATGTATGTATTTTATAGAAGTTAAAACATTTCTGTTTCATTTTTGTATTCTGTAAGTGTGAATGTGCATGTGTGTATATGTGTGTAAATGAGGATATGTGCATATTTTTATGCCTGTGTGTATCTGTGCATGTGCATGTGCACATGTCTGTGAATGTACATGCATATATGTTTGTATGTGTGTGGACATATGTGTGTGAATGTGTGCATTTGTGTGTATGCATGTCTGAGCCTGTGTGTGCATGCACATATGTTGTATTTGTGTGTGAGTGAATTTTCACTTGCATACTTTTGCATGTGAAAGTGTGTGAGTACAGGTATGCATATATGTGCAAGTGTATATGTATATGTGTATTTCTGTGTACACTCATGCCTACATGTTAAGTTTTTTTCTTTTTCTTTTGTTCCAAGAATAGTTGAATTCTAATACAAATTATTATTTAGCAAATTTTTGTGAAACAAACTATTTTGTTCTATGGACTGGTTCTTTTTTTTAATATTGAGGAATTATACTAAGTATCCTTCAACCCTGATCATAACAATTGATTTTAAAGGAAATTTTAGCATCTAAAGCCAGAGACATGTTTGTCTCTTTTCTGGTCTCAGACAGGACCTTACTAATGTCTACGCTCTTTTTATGTATTTATCTGAAAGAATTAAGAACATTTTTTATATCTAAATGCCACCAGCTTTATATATGAAGATGACAAGAATATTGTTATGATATTTGTATCGTTTTACTGCCTGACTATAAGACAAATAGGCAAACAAACTGCAGTGTTGCTCTGTTATTAAAGAAACTATTTTTGGTAGTTATTCACAGTACTTTGTAATTAGGGTCTCCTCAGTACAATGGAAACATGCCTCATAAATATGCAAGGATGTTGGAGGATGTTGAGATTTCCTGTGCAATAAATATTTTTATTTACTTTTTTTATTTACTTGTATATGATGGGTGTCTTTCCTTATAGTAGTCTTTCCTCTCAGCATTCAGGGTCTTGGGTGGAACTTGGGTCATCACACTTGGAACAAGCATTTTTACCTGCTGAAACATTATTTAATTATTCTTTAATTATTAATCCATCATTGTATCAATTTTTGGTTTCTAATTTTTTATTGATAATTGGTTATCAACCCTTTCCTTTTATGAATTTTAAATTTTGTTAAATTAATCTTCAGTATGTTTATATTTAAACCAATAAGACATTTCCATAAAAACTTGTTCTTCAGCATCAAAGATGTGAGGATTGTGAGTTTGTGTAATGAATTATGTCATGCCATAGTCAGGACCTCCGAGTGTGGATGAATAATGTATAGATATTTCATGGTTGCTTAAATGGCAAACATATAAACTCATAGTTTTCAAAGAACTATTCCTGCTAAAAATGTTAATAAATTGGACCTCCAGAAACTGAAATCTTCTGTAAAGCAAAGGACATGATCAACAAGACAAAACGGCAGCCTACAAAATTTGAAAAGTCCTTAACCAACCCCACATCAGACAGAGGACTGATCTCCAAAATATACAAAGAACT
>LOJH01065692.1:0-10436 GCA_001685095.1 Ellobius talpinus | reverse complement strand
AAACTAAGATGTAAGAGTTAGCCAATAAGAAGTTAGAGCTAATGGGCCAAGCAAGTGTTTTAATTAATACAGTATCTGTGTGATTATTTTGGGTGTAAGCTAGCCAGGTGGGCAGAAAGAGCAAGCGGCCTTCCTGTTACAGCCTTGGTTATGGAGTCTTCCCACAGCAATAGAAAACTGACTAACACACTCCCCAACCTTCCTGACATGAAACCCCACATGTGCATTTATAATTCAAACAAGCCAGCTTACCCAGCTACTGTTTAAGAGAACCAAAGGGATAGTAACTTCCAGGGGAATGACACAGATTTCAGTACACATGCAGCCACATTCCTAGGCCTGGAGGAGTGCTCAGATGCTCATATCCAAGTGACACCCCACAAATGGGACAGCCATAAGTATGGATGAGCACAGCCCAACAGTAAAATATCCTCCAAGCCAAATAAAGCAGTATCTCCCCTTGATTTACAGAGTGCTTATATGTTGACCCCAAAATAAACTTAAACAACTTCCTGAACAAATAAAACCTCCGATTTTGTGTTGCAGTTGTAGGCTCAGAGGATTAAAGACAGACTTTTGGCCAAATTACTATCCAGCAGGACAGAGCTGTATGGGACTTATTTCTTCATTCTGGGGACTGTCCTGAGCAGTGGTCCACCAGCATCCAGTGACCGTGGCCACTGGAAAACTGTTTTCTCAGGTCTTCAAGTACCTTTCAGGAGTCCTGACACCCCCCTTCATAAAAGTCGTGTAATTCCACATTGCAGCCCAGGATTCCCTACCACTCTACTGAGCTGTCAACTTAGGGAAAGCATGGCACTAGGAGGACATGAATTGGGACATCATGGACAGCAGGAACTCCATAAAAGGTGACATAATAGGAATCTGCCCTGTGAACTATTTGCAGGGGTCCACTGCCATTTGTCTTATAAGCAAACAGCAACAGGAGATCAACCATCTCCAACTCTTTCTATCTCACCGAGCTCATGGCAAACAGTGAGCCAAAGCTGGAGAAAGCTTTTCACAACCAAGAAAGAAAATGTGTGTTGTCGTAGGCAAGAGACACCTGGGGAGTTATCTGCTATCCTAACCTACCCTGATGGATATAGGTTCATCTCGACAATAGGTTCCCTTTCACCCTTCTGTTGGCACACCTTTTTCCTTGGTGGTCTCTCACTTCGAATTCAACCTTTAGTTCCTGTGACCCCAAGACGTAGATGAGCAGCAATTCTGGGCCTTGCTGTGGGGACTCACCTGTCAAAAGGCTGGTGGCTGAGACTCTCTTGAATAGATGACCACAAAGAAGATAAAAGCATACACGCTGATTTTCATGTAAGTTTGACACTGCATTGGAACCTTCAGAAACCAGGAACCCAGGAAAAGGAGAAGAACCTGTGCGTGGTGTCCCCAACAGGGGTTACAGTGTGGTCTCCCATGAAACCAAAAATCTGCACACAACTGTGACTCCCTTCAACAGTAAAAAGGAGTCTCAAAGCCATTACTCTTCTACCCCTTGCAGCTGATGACAACCCCATCTCTTTACTTCTGCTTGTGTTTCTCCTGACCATGAATTATGCCATCATTATGATTTGTCAGCATTTGCGTGTACAAGTTCTGATAGGTTTGGATTTTGGTTTTGGAGGTTCTGAGAATTTAATCCAAGTACTTACGAAAGCTCCATCTCTGAGCTGCTCCTGAGCCCCCAGGATGTTTCTGTTTTTATATTTGTGTACATTATTGGAAGTAAATGATATAATAGGCTATTATCTCTAAATATCTATTCATGACCTGTTCATCTTTTTCTTAAGTTTTTGTATGTCTAGGCTATATTACTTATCTGTAAGTTTTTAAATCCAATCCTCCCTCTCTCCCTCAAAGTTTTCTGCCTGTGTGTGCACATGAGCAGTTCTAGGCCATGTTTCTCCAGGTCACCTGTTTTGTTTTCAAGGAAAAGTCATTCTTTGAAAATGTATTGATTGTTTTTATTTCTGTGTATGGGTGCATATCTGTGTCATGTGTTGGGTATCTGTGGACACCAGATGCTCTGGAGATAGAGTTACAAGCAGTTGTGGGCTACCTGAAGTGGGTGCTAGGAACCCAACCCACATCCTTTACATTAGCCATGTGGCTCTCTTAACCATGGAGCCACCTCTCCAACCTGGGCCATCTGGGATCATCTGTATTCTTATGGATGCTGTGATATGGTTATGATGACCACACTAACACAAACACCAGATTCCCAGAAGTGGCATTCCTGGGTGACTGGAATAACATCTCCAGCACCTTGGGGGCTGTTTACAGGCTCTCCATGATGGAGGAGTATCATGTTGTATTCCCAGGGCATTGTGGGAGGATGCCCGCTTCCCACAACCAACTCACACAGCATGGAGACATGCTTAGGATGTGGGATGATCTGAGGACTCAGGAACCCTGTGTCACTGTGTCTTTCCATTTGCATTAGCCTCCTTGCCAGCAAGGCCAAGCTCCTTCCCATGTATTTAGGGATCATTTGCATTTTACCTTCAATACCACGTCCTTGGCCCATTCCTTTCTATTAATTTTTTAATGCTCCTTATCACAGAGATTAATGAGCTGAAAATATTCTAACCTTTTTCTTTTGTCTTTTTTGTGATTTTGTAATTCTTTGGCAGAGCTAATAATTAGTGAAGGCAATTATTTAATAAGTAAATATATTGAATTCTACTTATAAATATATTTACTTGGTAAATATACTGGAAACATTAGAGTACATTCAATACATAAATGTATTGAATATCTTCAAATGTATTTCATAAGTAAATACAGAGAGTGCTCTGCCAGCTGTTGATGATGGAAATGAATAATTTAAGGGTCGTCCCTTGCAGTAGGGGAAGCTATAATTCTAGCTAGGTATGAGGAATAAAAATAGCTCCTGACATTTGAATAGCCCTTTATCACTTATAAATCACTTTCACAGTGATTATTTTCAGTACCACAGATATATTTCTAAAGATCATATTTGTTAGGTTTTGACTTAGCAGTAGGGACAAAAAACTTACAGTAGCATTTCCTTAAGCAAAACACAACTTCCCTGTCCCATGGAAGCCTAGTGCTGGCCTTCATGGTGCAGAAACGTAAGTTCTTTACATCTGTAGAGACACCATGGTCACTGTAGAGATTACTGGGCAGAGGAGCAGGAAGATAAGGGACAAAGGTGCATACTTACTGTCTCCTATAGCCAGTCCCAGCTGTCACATGACCCATCCATTGATGCCCATAGGCTAGAAGTCTAGTCACATGGCCACATCTAGCCACTCAGGGTTGTCATGTGCTCCACTGAAAAGTGGCTGGAAGGATGATCATAGAACAGATGGAAGAGAATGGCTCCTAAGCTTCAATCAGAACCATCTGCCAGAAAAATAAACAGAAAGGGTGTCATTGTGCACATTATAAAGGGGAAAATGGTACAATGACCACCTCAGCAGTCTGTGTCCAACTCCCTGATGGTAGGAGGACAGGCATGTAGGATGACAGGCATGCACCACCATACCTGAACTTCTTTTCATGGGTTCTGTGCTTTGAACTCAGGTCCCATGCTTTAAAAGCAAATACTTTACCAAACAAACTCAATGTTACAACTCACTTTCCATGTGATGAATCAGCCTTTAAACCAACCTTGCATGTCCGGGCTAAACCCCCCTTGGCTATGGTGAATATTCTCCGTGATGTTCTCTTCCATTCAGCTTGCTGATTTTGTTGAGGATCCTTCCCTCATGGAGTCTATCAGAGATGGTCAACGGTGCTTTATTTCCTAATATCCTTCTCTACCTTTGGTACAGGGTAAGGCTGGCATCCCAAAATTAGTTTAGAAATGTTTCCTTTTCCATTTTTGGAAGGGTTTGAAAAGCTTAATATTCATTCTTTCAATTTTTGGTAGAATCCTGCAGTTAAGTCATGAAGTTCTGTTATCTTCTTCATTAGGAGACTTTGTACTGTTCCAGTCTCTTTATTTATTGCTGTTTGTTCAGATTTTCTGGTTCTTCTTGATTCAGTCTTTCTAAGTTAGGTGTTTCTCATTGTTTGTTTGTTTTAGATTGTCTGTTTGTTGACCTAGAATTGTCTATGGTAGTTACAGTCCTCTGTGTTTCTGAGGTTTTGCAATGCTCCATGTTCTGATTGGTTGATTTTTTTTTCTTTTAAGTTTTATTGTGTAACCATTTTCTTCAAATGGAAACATTTCTTTCCAAAGGAAGAATGGACGTTTCTAAGACTTGGTAAGGACAAGTTACAAAACTCAGAAAGTTACACAGAAAGAAGTTCCAGAAGACTGTCCCAGGGAACACTAGCAGAAGAGACTCTTTATGGTGGAATTGGATACAGCTTAGCCAGGGAATTCCTTGAATGCAGCTTTCCTGAGGAACTCATGATGGGGGTCTGCATGCTCCTCAAAGGAACCCCTTGCTTTTGTACCAATGTGTGACTTGGCAAGCTGGTCTTGGGTGAAATCACCACAGGCTGGTCCAACATGTGGAATCTACATATATGATATGCTCCTCAGCAGAATGAAAGAGAAAAATCTATGCATACCCCCTTTCCCTTCTTATAGGTGTGTGTTTGTCTATAAACTTTTGGAAAATTTTGACATCCTTTAGTTATTACTAAAAAAAAAGAAAGAAAGAAAGAAAACACTTTGGGTTCCTGGGTAAAGAACACTTTCTGTACAATATGAGAACCTGAGTTTAAATCCACAGTACTGATGGAAAGCATGGTACACATGTGTCTGCCTGTAACTCCAGTGATGATGAGAAAGGAGGGCAGAGCCAGGAGGATCATTGAGGCTTTCTGACTGCTAATCAGTCTCCAGAATCAGTGAGAGACCCTGCCTCAGTGTAACAAGGCAGAGAGTGGCCTATGTCCTCCCTATGTGTATCTCCATATGCACTACACATGCCACACATACATGCCAATAAAATAAAATCAACAAATTGCATATAGGAATCATATGATGTTATTTCACAACATTTTCAAATTGGACAAGCAGGATACAAAAAGTAGGTGATTGCTGAATTTTACCAAGTCAAGGTACAACAGTCCAAAAAAAAGTCTGTTAGATATTGTAGGCCTGTTGGTTGAAGATGGATGCCCCACCATTGCAGAGGAACCTTGGGTGACTGTCCAGCCAGCCAGATGTTTCTGTTGTTTCTATAGTTTTGGAAGTTCCTGTTTATGCAGGTAATATATCCTTCTTGGGTCCTTGATGAGGAGGGTTAGCAGAGCCAGTTCTGGGAAGCAATATAATTTTGACTACAATTTACCATGTGATCTAGCCATCCCACTTTTGTGAACACCCAAAGGAAATTAAGTCAATGTTCATCGCAGCATTATTCATAACAGTCAAATATGGAAATGATCTGTAATTCTGCTCAGCCCTAAAAATGAAGGAAATCACGTTATTTGGGGCAACATGGATGAGTGTAGAAGGCATTGTTTTTAGTATATTTAGTGAAATGAGCCAGGCATGGAAAGACTAATATTGCATTATTCCATTTATATGGGGAATCTATAAGATTTTAACTGAGGGAAGTAGAGAGAAGAATGGGGGAAGGTGGGGTTATGGAGGAACCAAAGGGATGGAAATCCAAATATAAACTAAAATATCAGTATCATAACAAAGGAATGAGAGGGATATGATTAGCATAGTCAGAAAATACAGAAAAGATGAAATTAAATATTATACATTTACAATCCCCCCAAATAAGAGACTTTTGCATACCAAGAATATTTATTGTACACATATTAAACAAATTATTATTATTTTTGTTTTCCTTTTTATTTAGGATTTTAAAATACTTTTATTAGTTTGTTGTGAACTTCCATATAATGGAAATACGAAATTTCAGCCAAATGCAAGAAGTTCAAGAGATCTTGCATAACACTGACCACATTGGTACTGTGTTCTTGAAAATCGAAGCGAATGAACTTCATGCTCCCCTCCCACACACACATTCAAATAAGTATGCAAAGTAGTTATCTAGTCCAATTTAGTCATATCACAATGTATGCTTATTGACATCATGAGAAATAGATACAGTTTTTATTGGTCAGTTAAAACAAATTAGAGGAAGAGACATCGGCATCAAACACACAGATATAGCTTCACCATTCCAGTTCCAAAACAAGCGAGAACTTTTCAGAAGAAAACTATGCTCAAGATGCAACTAGAGCATTCACATCTAGAATAATCCTTTAAGTTTACTGTGAAGAATAAACTAACGTAAACAAAAGTACTTAAAAGAGTCACTGACACACAGGAGCAAAGGTTGAACAGTAAGCCACAACAAATAAAAAGACATGTACCATTTTCTTTAAATTTTATTAGTTATTTGCAAAACCTTCCATAACCTGTCTCATCTGGAGAAGCTTGTATTTGCAGCAGATGACGACTAACAAAGAGACCCACAACTGGACCCCGTGCAGAGAATGGGAAAGTATGGAATGATCAGCCCTAAATGGAACCTCCATATCATACCCCTTCCTCCCAAGGATTGGGGATCCTTAGGGGAGAGAGGGTGGCAAGAGCGTGAGAGCCAGAGGCAGTGGTGACTACAAGGGAATGCTATCACACTGATGCCAGGATAGTTGCACGTGAGAACTCACAGGGGTTGTGACAGTCTGCACTATACCTGTGCAAGCTCAGACCCAACACGATGCCAGCAGAGAGTGGGGAGAGGGGTGTGAAGTCCTGACCCTAGCTCAGTACATGGATTGGCGATGTGGGAGTGCTCTCTGTGTGCTGTGATTAACATTAATGAATAAACTGCCCTGGCCTGTTGATAGGGCAGAACTTAGGTAGGCAGGGAGGACTGGACTGAATGCTGGGAGAAAGAAGGCAGAGTCAGAGAGAAGCCATGGAGCCACAGCTTGAGATAGATGTGCTGAAACTTTGCTGGTATGCCACGACCTCGTGGTGATGTACAGATTAATAGGAATGGATTAAATTAAGATGTAAGAGTTAGCCAATAAGAAGCTAAAGCTAATGGGTCAATGGGGTGATTTAATTAATACAGTTCCATGTGATTATTTTGGTTCTGGGTGGCTGGGACGAACAAGCGTCTCCTTGCAACAAATATTTCAGGTCTAAGATAGGTGGGCGGCTGGAAACCAACAAGCAGCATCTGACTACAGATTGGCAATTGATACCTTCCTGGAGAGGGAGAGGAACTTTTCCTTAATTTCCCCTTGGTTAACTTGACCTTGCTCCAATACGACACCACACACCCGAGAATATATAGGCAACACAAACTTGGACATCACATGTGTTAAAAGAAAAGAGAATACAAAGTTGGGTGGGTAGGGGAAAGGAGCTGAGTCTGTGAGGACCTAGGAGAGGGATTATATGATCAGAACTCATTATATAAAGTTCACAACGAACTAATAAAAGTATTTAAAAATCCTAAATAAAAAGGAAAACAAAAATAATAATAATTTGTTTAATATGTGTACAATAAATGTTCTTGGTATGCAAAAGTCTCTTATTTTGGGGGATTGTAAATGCATAATATTTAATTTAATCTTTTCTTTATTTTCTGACTATGCTAATCATATCCCTCTCATTCCTTTGTTATGATACTGATATTTTAGTTTATATTCACCTATTGGTGCTGTCAACTTTAAGGTATTATTTCCCTCTCCTAACGGTATAGAGAAAAATCTTATTATGCATCATAAAAAAATCCAAAGAGTCATGAGCATTTAGCTGGTGCAGCGGGACTCGCCTGTCAGAGAAGGTGCAAGAACTTAGAATGAGCTCCAGCCTTGCAGGCTTCCCAACCAGCCCAGCACTAGTTCTCAAGCATTCAAGAGCAGGGGAAAAAGGTTTTAAGTTGTTCAGACTATTGGTAGGCATTTTTAACCCCTGCTCCAGAAGAACTCTATTGCTAACTATTACTTTCAAAGTTCTCCTAAGAATTGGAGACCATCCAGCCAGAAGCACTGGTTTCCACCATATTGAGATTGTTTGCTTTCTGGTTCTGGTTGGTCCCTGCACATTTGTAAGGGAGTGAGGGATAAGAGTCAGCGGTAGAAGAAACTTGAAGGAAGCGCTAACCAAATTCAAGGGCATACTCATTGCCTCCTGGAGGAAGTGGGGAAAGAGGGAGGGGGTAATTAACCAGAAACCAAGAAGAGATCCTCAGAAATTAAAAATAATATGATAGAGGGGCTCAGCAGTCAAGAACACTCATTGCTCTTCTGGAGAACCCCAGTTTGAGTCCCAGCATCTAGATCTGATGATTCACAGCTGCCTGTATCTTCAGGCTCCAGCGGCCCCGACACTTCTGGCCTCTGTGAACACATGCATTTATATGCACACACCTACTTGCTGACTCACACACATACATAATTAAAAATAAAACAAATCATTAAAAGCTATGTTTCCAAAATTAGGAGAGCAATAGAAATGATGGAATAAGAAGTTGAGGGGAAACTTTCAGAACACAGAGGGGGGCAGAAAATGGAAATGCAAAGGAAGGAAGCACAGCCAGCCTTGGCTCTGGCTGTTGGGGGTCCAAAGAGAAAAGGAAAAAAAAAAACAACAGGAATCCAAACCAAAGAGAATAGGGAAGACAGAAGGCTGGAAGCTTTCAAAACACCAGTCGACCAAGTCCTTAGCAAAGAACCCCCATTTGGTGTACTGTGGAGTTTCAGAACCGGGGGCCAGAATATTCTACAAGGTTTGAAAGAGAACTAAGTCCCTAGAAGGAAAGAGAATTCACAGCCACACTCCTGTGAAGGAAAACTATCTTTGAAAGTTCCAAGAAGAGATTGTTTGGAAACTAGAATTCTCTATCAAAATAACAAGCATGTAAAGGTAAGCAGATCAGAATTCAGACTCAATAGTGAAGAATGAGTTTATATTTGCAATTTCCTTCTCAAGAAGCTGAGTGTACAGACTCCAGAAAGACAAATTTCCTCCCAGGAAAGGAAAACCTTTCTGATATAGGAGAAAACCCTTTTGATATAAAAGGTGATTAAATTTGTTCAGGAAATTCCTGGATACCAGATGTCAACTGATCTAATGAGATTCGTTTGAATTAAAACAATATCAGCAGGTTACAAGAGCAATAGTTTTTAAGAAGACTGGACTCCATTCCTAGGAATAAATGAACATGAGTAAAAGCTGGCTCAGTAGATGAAGGAAAAATCATCTACTAACAAGGAAAAAAGGAAGCAATCAAAAACCAGGAAAAACAAAAGGTTTTATAACTAAGTCATAACTGAAATAGAAACGGAAGTGTAGCTTTATTTCTAGTACTTGGATGAATGGGAGAAAGACTATGTCTGATACTAACCTCAGTTTGCTTTGAAGGGCACACAGGTCATGACATTGGCACTAGACAGAAGAAACATAATCATGGCACACTACTTGCTCTGTAATTAACAATATTTACATAGTTGTAAGTAAGCATTGTTCTCTGGTTTTCAGTTTTTAGAATCAACCTATAAACAATGTCGGGGAAATTCACTGTGGTTACAGAGTAGCTAGGACTTGGAGAGAGAGGGGGGAGTAGAGGAAACAGACACCTTGCTCCTCCTCTTGCAGAAAAAGAAGTCAAATGTATCACTGGCTGTCAATAGGGTAGGAACTAAAGGTTTATTTGTAATTACAGCAGCCACAGAGAAAGAAACTAAAATGGCAAAAACTTTGAAAACCTTGGAGGGAATGGGAGATGTGAATTACAACTTCCCCGTGGATTGAAACAGGTAGATGATGTCAGCTAAGGTGGGTGATCCAGACACGGCAGTATAAACATACCATTTTGGAGACCAGAAGAAGCCACAAGAACTGAAAACATCAACAGGCTTCAAGGCTGCCATCTGTGGGGAAACAGAAGGAGGGTGGGTTTGGGCACAGGGTGACAGTTCCTTCGCTTATAAAGCCTTGGGATAGTTATTACTCTAGCCAATTTGAATGTCAGTCCTAGAAAGGCATTTTAGTGCCATGCCATAAAAATACCCAAAATGACAAATACATAAGCCATCCAGGACAGGGAGTGGGGTAGAAAGAGTGAATTATCTCAATTTACACTAGAGGGTTGTGGCCAATGAAGGGCGGAGCTGAGGTTTGAATTCAGCTCATCTAACATTAATCACATGGCTCACAGGGACTTCCTTGGGCAGGATAGTGTAGGCAGGGTGTTCCCATCATGGTCTTGACCTCTTTGCTCATATTCTCACTCTTCCCACTCTTCCACTGGACTTTGGGAGCTCAGCCCAGTGCTCTGCTAAAGGTCTCTGCCTCTGTTTCCATCAGTTGCTGGATGAAGTTTTATGGTGATATTTAAGATCAGTCTGACTACAGGGCAAGGAAATGAATGGCTCCTCTTAAGGACAAACTTGAATAGTGAACCATATTATTTGTGAGTTAAAATGTGTGTGTGTGTGTGTGTGTGTGTGTG
>LOJH01065691.1:0-10436 GCA_001685095.1 Ellobius talpinus | reverse complement strand
TGCTGCTCCTCATTTGGACCTTGGGAGCTCAGTCCAGTGCTCCAATATGGGTCTATGCAACTCCTATGTGTCTTTGGGCCAACCAGCAGCCGCTTCAATAGTCACTAAGATTTTGAGTCTAAAAAGTGAACTGGATTTAGATCTGTAGTGTCAAGTGTTGTATACTTAACCATTTCACCATCCCCACTCTTCCAGGCCAGGGATTCTTCTGTTAGGTGACAAAAAAATAGGTAACTATGGAATTTTTGTGTTGAATTAATGTTCGTCATTAAGAACAAACTCAGATTCAAACATGAAATTGCCTATGTGCTTAACTTTACTATTTACAGATTACAAATGCTTTCAAATTTGAAAATGAAATAACCTCACTTTCCCAAACTAGGAAGCCTCTATTCAAATAAGGAAAAAGCATTTTATAGTATTAGAAAGTAGAAATAAGTCTTTGTTTATTTCTGAAGGGCTGATTTTCTGAACACTTTTCCTTTATCATTCCTGAAAAGTTGTTCTGTGGAATGAGTTGCCTCAGGAAGAAAATGCTTTTATCTCTTGTCCTATTGTTACCCTGCCTCTATGTTATTCTAAGGAAATAATACTATCTGGGTTTATTGTATTTTGGAAAATTTGTCTAGCTAATCATGCAAAATTAAGATACAAGAACTTCTTGGTCTTCTTCTTTTTCACTTCCAACTCAACATATGTATGTTATAGTGATAGGTGTGCCCCAAGGACAAGGTCTCTTCTTCTGTAATCCTTGCATTTCTTGAAAACTAGATAATATTTAAAATCCAAGACTCAAGGAATAAATGTATTCTCTAATTTTGCATGTGTTATCAATACCTTCTGTACCTAATATATAACTATAGAAGAATTACAAAGTACATATGAAAATTTAATACATTTATTTTCAGCTAAATATATTATAATATTGTATATGTGTGCTAATGAAAATCACTTATTTAATTTTTATAGTGTTTAAATCACAACCACCTATAAAAATATGCTTCAAACAGTTCAACTACTTTTCCTAAGATTCTGCATTATCTTGTTTTCTATTAAAATAGTACTCTAGAGGTGTAACCAGCTTTTTCTTTTGGACTACCAACCAGCTCCCAAATCATTACTCAGAGACTTCTCATTAGTTATGAATGCCCAGCCTTATTTTATGCTTGTCCCACTAGTTCTGTTTCTCTTCAACTAAGTTTTGCCTGGATATTTTTTGCCTTTATTTCATTCTGTGTATCTTACTTTCATTGCTTCTCATGTCTGATTGGCAGACACTTGACTTCTGGCCCATGGAATGTCCATCTCTTTCTTCCTCATACTCTCTTCCTTCTTTCCTTGGGAGCCCACATTCTCTTTCTACTTCTCTCTGCCTTCCAGCTCCACCTATCCCTCTCCTGCCTAATGACTGGCTGTTCAGATTTTTATTAGACCAATAATGTCATGTGCCTTAGGCAAGCAAAGTAAACAAAGGCAACACATCTTTACATAATTAAACAAATGCAGCACAGAAAAATGTAATGCATCTTTTAACTTTTAAAACAATATTCTTCAGCATAAACAAATGAAACACAATTTTACATAGTTAAAATAATATTCCACAGTAAAGAAGTCTCTATAAAAGAGGGATCTGAAACTAACACATCCCTGTACTTTGTATATAGAAAATGTTTCACACATATATAGATGTACTTTATCTGTGCAGTTGAAAGCTTCAAGTTTGACTTCCCCTGGAAAAATATTCATAATATATGAATACAGAAAAATTCAGGAATGATAATTAACACCAGCTGTTACTCTAAGAAATGAGACATTTACTATAAAGCTGAGCAACTTCCTTGAAAAGTCAGGTCATAAAAAGGATGTCATATTAACTGAAAACATATCAGAGGCTGTCAAAACTTGTCATAGAAAATTACAAATAATAACTATCATATCACATCTGTCCACATCTGGAGCACAAAATTTGAGTAGTTGGAAAGTAATATTTGTTTATTTTTAAGCAAGATATAAAACAGCCATATCTTCTATTGATAAAATGAAGGTAACAATTTCAACTTTCTAATTACGATTGGAGCAACTCAAGCTGAATAATAGCACCATCTGCAAAACGTGGTCTAATGCTGGTGAGTAACACATAGGGATGTCTGCCCAAAGATTCATATTGGTACAGAATTTGTAAATTATAAATATAAATTATAAAATCTTAAAGCTAAAAAACATTTAAATGAATGAAGACTTTGTAGTTTATCTATAAAGTGAAATACCATCAACATGAATATGTGCAACCTAAAACCTCACACAAAGAGATAAAAATATAATAGCTCAACAAACATAAGCCCAAAAGAATTTACATGTGTAAACCAACTAACTCTTCTACAATTACCTTCATGGGACATTTAAATATAGGAAAATTAGTTTAACTCATACCTCTAGAAATTGTGTAATTTTTTTTACTTTTTATTGATTCTTTGTGAATTTCACTTCATGTATCCCAATTCCACTCATCTCCCTGTTCCCTTGCTTCTGTCCTTGCCCTTGTAACCTCCTCCTCAAAAATCAAAGCAAAATTTAAAGATAAACCTGTAGTGTGTCCTGTGAATCCCACACTATGCTCTTTAGTCCATATTTCTTTACTTGTAACTGTTCATTGCAATGAGTCACTGATCTGGTTCGAGGCATCTGGCTTCTGCTACCCTAACAATACTGGGTCCCCACTGGGACTGCTCTAACCCTGTTTAATGGAGAGCCTATTGCTTTGGATCTGCAGGACTGACCCTGTTACCACACCATTCAGTAGATGTTGGGGTGGGCTAACTTATAGCCCTGGATCTGGGCCTGGGTGGTAGCTGCGATGGTCAGCCCACCAGCTTTCCCTCATCTTTGGTACCTGGGAGAGAACAATTCTTAAAAGGATAAATTAGAAGGCTACTATAGTGAAACAAGTTCTTCTTGTTTAAACTGAAGATATCTGACTGGTAAAATATTGACTTGTTTGGTTATATTTGCATTTATATATAGTATATATTATACTACATATAAAAGTGAAGATTATAATTTTTTTTATTCTTTTGTTATTTTATTCCAAAATAAAACTGTTTGCAGACTTATTTAAACTCCAGTTTGAGTCACTTCTCTAATGTTACAGTTGTATTACATTTTTTCACTACTATAGGATCAAGAAGATGATGAAATCTCATCATGCATAAAATGTGGATCCTTCCAGAGAATAATATTTGACTAACTTGGATAAGAAATGTATATATTTTCAGTTATGTCTCCCAAAGGCCATGGATTATATTATATCATCTTTCAAGATTTGTTTAACTTTAGTGCATTGGTCTGATGGTTTACTCAGGTATATACTGTGTAATCTAATTTGCAATCCAACTAGTTTTTCATCAAACCTCTCAAACTTTGCTAGTTAAACTGAATTTATAGATCACACGTGTTCTTGTTATATTTTTAAAAACTGGTATATTTACCTATTTTGTTTTTCTAGGCAAGATAATCAATATATAAATATCTGATAGCTGTTTTCTAAATAGGTACTTTATATACAAACTGTATAAAACAATAAGATGACTAAAAGTGTAATCAATATTTAAAATACAGGGATATGCTGGAGGAGGTTGGATAACTTAGCCAAGTCCATATATTGATAAAATTCCGGTTATATAAGCTGATGTCTTTACAAGTTGGGCTAGACAATTATGTTATTTACAAAATATGGACAAAGATAGTCTACACTAACTTTTTAACTGTAATTTTAGATTTACACAAAATCAGATACATAAGCAAGCTTGCTTTTTTAGCAGATCTTAAACACGAGGAAGTCACCTGACTCTAAGTTAATTAAAGCAATTTGCTTTCTTCTTTGAGTCAGCTTCAACTGCTTTTGGTCTGTATTTTGCTAGCTACATATACTGTGAATACCACTTAAGTGGTTTGCAAGATTATTCCATGCAAGTGCCACAATCTAAGTTAATTATCCACTAATGTCTAGATAACCTTTGTTTCTGAAGTTATATTTAAAAATTGTGGAGGGTATCTACATTTGTATTCTCCTTAGAACTTTCTTCCACCCATATAATACTTTTTTTAGAGTAAAGCCTGATAGATTAAAATTAAATGTCTTTAAAGACAATTTAACTCACCTTCTGCGTGTCATCAGAGAACATGTAGCCACACGGGGATAAGAGAAAATGATCATATTCATTGGTCTTCCAAAAAAATGCAGGGAAGTTTCACTTTAACAGTTACTAAACTCTTTAACTGGGGAAAAAAGAATTATGGAACAACAGGAGTCCTTTTCATCTCCAGATCCTTCTCATGAGAAATCTCAAGAGGGCTTTCAGAACTGCTGCTCCTGCATTCATCTGAAGGGGAGGGAGAGGACAAACAACTGAAGGTGATTCTAGTAAGATTCAGGCAGCAACCCTGGAATTTAATGCTGAAAGCAGAAGGGCTATAATGTCACAGAACTTGAAAAGAAATATGAATCTAACTATGTCTTAATTAAACCTTCAGCTTAAACTTTTTAAAGTTTGAATAAAATCTTTTACTGTTGTGTCCATCAGAAATCATGCTGGATTGTTTGCATTCTATTTTTGAAGGATTCTATTTCCAAAATTCTACTCATAATATACATCATCAAATGGCAAGGGTACATCTTGTGAGTCATGCTAAAAATAATATTTTTTCATTGAATATATGTGTTTTCATACTGATTACCAAAAGTTAAAATTAGGAAATCAAGGGCGAATGAGACATACCATGACAGAATTTAAAACAAAACAAAGCAACAAAAACAAAAACAAAACCTAGTTATTTACCCAGAGATTTACTGAGCTAGAACCATTTCTCTTGCATTGTATTTCATCTATACAATTATATGCTACCATGTTTTTAGTACATTGACAAAGATGTGCTAGCACTCCACAAACTTTCTCTCATTCTTTCATTCTATCTATCTGTTTTACATTCAGGCTTCAGTTTCCCCACTCGCAATCCAATCCACTTGATTCTGCTAAGGGCAGATCTCCTATGGATATCAACAAAACTTTTCATATCAAGCTTCAGTAAAACTAAGCACCTCACCATATATTAAGGCTGGGCTAGGAGACTAAGTATGAGGAGTAGGCCCCAAAAGCCAGTAAAAGTCACAGACAGCCCCACCCTTTCTCTTAGGAGTCACACGAGAGGACCAAGATACACAACTGTAACATATATACAGAGTGTCTAGGTCAGTCCCATGCAGGCTCCCTAGTTGTTGGTTCAGTCTCTGTAAGCCCCTATGAGTCCAGGATAGTTGGTTCTATGTGTTTTCCTGTGAAGTCCTTGACCCCTGTGGCTCCTACATTCCTTTCTCGCCCTCTTCTTCAGAATAACCTGAACTCCATGTAATATTTGGCTGTTTGTCTTCATCTGGTTATATCAGTTGCTGAAAGAAACCTCTCTGGTGACAATTGAGCTAGATACCAATCTATAACAGAATATCATTAGACATCATTATATTATCACAATCAATTTTGACTCATTTCATTATCCCTGCAAATTTCTATAACTTACAGCAATCAGTTCCCTCTCTTCTACAGCTGTGCATGAGCAATCACTAATCTATGTTTTGTTTGTCTCGATCTACTCATATTGGATAATTCATTTGAAAGAAATCATATAGTATGCGGTTTTGTAAGACTGACTTTTTCATTCAGAATATTCTCAAGCTTGAGAATTTATCAACGTACTTTGGCCCTAAGCATGACTGTATTAAAACTTCATTTTCCACTACCATATATACTTATCTATATAAATAACAGTTGAGGCAAATGCACAAGCCTTTCCACTTTGAGTTTTGCCTAAAAAGGCTGTTAAAAATATTTTATCTCAATTTATATGTGGATTTAGGTTTTCTTGGCACTGTAACTGAGGAGTTTTGTTTTGTCTTTCAAAAACCCTCCAAGAAATTATCCAAACTATATTCACCATTTTATTTTCAGACCAGCATTTGAAAATATTTGTTACATATGCTTTGTCTTTACTATTTTAGTTATTTTCTTTTAAATCACAGCCATTCCACATTTTCATTGGTTTGTCATCCTTCTATTGATTTATATTTCTGAGTATGATTATATTGAATTACCTTTTTTATATTTGTTTCATTAAGGAGCAAGAGTGACTAGTTGTTCCTTCCCATGTTTTTCTACTCCATAGAAAATATTCATTTTCTAAGATATAGATCCTTAACAGATTTGTGCAAGATTTATTGTGCTTTAATTTAAATACTCTTGAGTCTCAAATGCACAAACCAATATCTTAAAGGACATAAAAACCCCATAACTTTACAGTTTGTCTTTTTTCTTTGTGCAAGTGTTCTGAGTGAGTGAGTGTGTGTGTGTGTGTGTGTGTGTGTTGTGAGTGTATGTAAAAACCACTCATCATGAAATCTTTCATAAAATGTGCAAATTCTACACTGTTAACTATAGTCATTTTAGGTATAGCAGATCTCTGAGATATATTCATCTTAAAGATGAAAGTTTTTATTGAACAAAACAACCCTTATTATCTTGCCTCAAACCCTCAGTAGTCTGAATCCATGAAATCGATTGCTTTAGATAACTCATAAAGATGATATCTCTTGTGATTGCTTTTCTGTCACTGATTTGTTTTTCTATGGATAATTCCCTCAAGTTTTCTCTGTGTTATTACAAATAATGATATTCTTCTATGTCTATGTGTATTTTTGTAATTTTCTTCATCCCCTCAACATTCAATGGACTTTAGGATCACTTCCATATTTTAAAAATTGTGAATAATTCTGCAATAGAGAAAAAAGCGTAAATTTCCATTTGAGATCCCTATTTTAATTACTATGAATAAACACAAAATAGAGTTAGTAAACCACAAGGAAGTTCTGTTTTTCATTTTTGCTTAATACCTTCCTATTTTCCGTATTGACTTTGCCATTGTGCCTTCCCACTAGCCATATGAAGGAGTTCTAATCCCTCCTCATTATTATCAACAGTTGCTAACTTTTGTGGTTTTGAGGGCATATCTATTATGTGGGATGTATTATTTAACAAGAAGTTCTTATTTATCTTGACAAACACCATCTATATATCTTGGCACTCTTTCTTCTATATATATATATTTATCCTATAAGTAGAAACTGTAGGACTTATGAAGGACATTCTGTAAGACTTTTGAGAGTGTAAAAATAATGTTTTGCAGTGAAAATACTTACCCAACCATAAATAATATTAATATATTTATATGTTTTTCTAGAAATGCTCAAAAAAATTATACTAAAAGGTATTCAATCTTATTTTCATTTAGTAAATTTTATTTCTTACATAAAATATCATTGAAACAATTTTAATCATGTGGGAATAATATCTTGCCCGATGCTGAAGTTTTACAAACTATATGTAGTTACACACAAATACAAGGATGAAACAATGATTTAGTAGACTTTGTGAACAGCTAAAGAATTATACAGATTGATTTTTAGAAAATACATTATGGTTTACAAAAGATAAAATTCTTCCTTAATGAGAAAGTTGTCATTCCCCAGCTTAATTCGCCATCCATATTAGCAGTATAAGTTATTCAACAAAGTCAAAGTGAAACTTCTCTGAGTATAGTTTGTACTGAAGATGATGAAGCTTGAGTACCTGATAAGAGGTTGTGTTGCTATGAGATACAACTGGAGAACACTCAATAACCCATTGTCTACTGACAGTGGTTAACATTCTCATGCTAACACCACACTGGAAAGTTAAACAGCAATATAGTCTGAAAGCAAGCAGGTATTGAATAATATAAAGTATTGTACTTATGGTGAGAGTGAACAATGTGTCCAAAACCTTGCAACAAGTGCTAAATTAACAACTGAATCTCTGAAAAGCTGAAGACTGGTTTACAAAAATAGAAATAATAGAAATCATCTGCAAAAATAGATAATGATCACATGATTGGCAATATTTCAGCAGGAATACATCAGAATTCCTAACCTATGTATGATTTCCCCATGATTGAGTAAGAAGGGAGAAGACAAATGTAGAATGGTTTCCATCTACATTTCCATCCCATCCCAGATTCATGTACTGATATTCCATCACTCCCACAATGTCAATGTCAAAATGCTGACCATTTAGGAGGAGGACTTATTAGATCATTAGAACAGAGGCTGAAAAAATGGTTTCCTGCCTTCTAAAGAAGAGCCAAGTAAACTTAGTTCATTTTTCACTTGTTGAAGGCATATAAGGCTCAATTGAAAACCAGGAAACAGGTCACCAGAAAATGATGAAGATCTTCAAATGATGGTTGCAGATTCTCAGTTTCCAGAAACTGAGAGTCTAAACAGACCTTTAAAGACTTGGAGTCTCTACTAGTGCTGACTAATTTGATGAGATTTAGAGTCACCCAGGAGACACAGTTCAGGTTGTGTGTTTGTGAGGGTCTTTCCAGAGAGATAGGAAAACCCTTCCAAATATGACTGACACTATCTCAGTGGTTGTGGTCCCAGGCTGAATTAAATGGATACATGAGAATAGCAGCATCCACCTCTCTCTTCTTCCTCATTACAGACACCTAGTGATGATAAGTCTATTCACTACTCCCTGCTGTCATGCCTTCACCTCCATAATGAACTATATCCCCTTTAAATCTTGAACCAAATGAGCCCTTACTTTCTTAGCTTGTCTCTCCAAATTTAATGTTACTGAAATGAGAAAAGTGATTTCCTTCTTTGTTCTATTTTGACACTAATATGCTTTTTTTGAACTAGAGTGTTAATACACTTGTAAAAATTAGTTGTTTTCAGATTTTTTTATCTTTCCTGGAAATGGTTTTTAAACTAAGCTTAAGACAATACAAAATGTACAAAATGAAAATGGATGGCAACAATAGTAAAGTTTCATTTCAAGCTGATGAATATAACGATTGTATAAGTTGGTCGATACACACACACTGATATTTGGTAACCTGGTAAGTATGTGTGTTTGTGTTGTGTGTGTGTGGGGGGTGTTTCTCTCTCTCTCTCTCTCTCTCTCTCTCTCTCTCTCTGTGCATGTGTGTTAAAACTGCAAATTAAGAGTTTAGTGATGTTAGCAGGTAAGTTAAGTACTGTCTTATGAGCAAAGAGTAGAGAGACATGGAAACAATTGATTATGTCAGATCTGAAAGACAAGCCACCCAAACATTTCTTACTCCAAGTCTTCCCCATTCAAATATTCAAATTGTAAAATAGTAAGAAACTTTTCAAATGGATGTTTATGAAGTTACTAATTACCAAAACTTTAAGAGAAAAAGAAGAAAACGTAAAATAAAAAGCAAGTTGTTCTCTCATCCACATCACCTGGATTATGCAGCTCATAGTGTGTGCATCTGACAGTAAAAATACAAGGAACTCATGATAAGTAGCAAATCTAATTCTGGAAGTGTTCTGGGTTTGGAACACACACATTAATATGGCTAATACATAATGAAACTGATAACTTATACACTTAGAAGTATTTTATTGAAATTTCAATTTATAGATTTTAATGGAGTTTTTCTTTCTGTATTGGTTACACACACACACACAAACACACACAAACACCATATTTACCAGGTTACCAAATTTCAGTGATATACAATCATGTAATAAAATTTGATTAATTACAATCTTTTTATTATTTAAAATATTGCTAATTATATTTAATTTTAAAGTGACCACTATAATAGCCTGTATTTTACTTTTCTTTCTGTTACTATGAAAATAAAATCAACTAAACCCAACTTGTATAAGAAAGGTTTATTTGACTTGCATTTCTACCTTACAGTCCATCACTGAGGGAAATCAGGACAGACCATTCAAAGCAGAACTTTGAAGAAGAGAGAGAAGTGGACACTATGTAAATATGCTGCTCACTGGTGATTATTCAATTTGAATGTTTGCCTTGTTCCTTATACAACTGACCATCACTTGCCCAGGGATGGTAGCATGCAAAGTCTTTTAAACCATACCACATTAATCATTCATCAAGAAAATGCCCTCTAGGCATGTACATAGGTAAACAAGAAAGAAGAAATACATTGGTTGAAATTCCCTATTCTAAATTTTTGTCAAGTGAATAAAAAGGAACAAACATATTCTACAATATATTCTAGGTCATTGTAAGATGCATTTGAGTGCTAGAGTCTTTGGATTGACAACTAAGGATCTTATTTTATTATAACACTAAGCATAATAAAATTTTGATGTTTTAACAAGCATTTCAATATGTGAACTTTATTGAAACCACACAGCGATTACACAGAGGAAATACAGAGAATCATTAGATCTTACTACAAAAGCCTGTATGCCACAAAATTGGAAAATGTGAAAGAAATGGACATTGTTTTAGATAAGTACCATATACCAAAATTAAATCAAGACCAGGTGAACAATTTAA
>LOJH01065690.1:0-10144 GCA_001685095.1 Ellobius talpinus | reverse complement strand
AAAATTAGGAAACAACTTTCCTTAAGACCCAGCAATACCACTTTTGGGTATATACCCAAAGGATACTCGATTGTACAAGGATATGTGCTCAACTACATTCACAGAAGCATTGTTTGTCATAGCCAGAACCTGTAAACAACCTAAATTACCCTTGACTAAAGAATGGATAGGGAAAATGTGCTACATTTACACAATGGAGTACTACACAGAAAAAAAAAGTAATGACATCTTGAAATTAGTGGGCAAATAGATGGAGCTAGAATACATCATATTGAGTGAGGTAACCCGGACCCAGAAAGACAAATATCATATGTACTCACTCATAAGTGGCTTTTAGACATATAGCAAAGTAAAAACAGTCTACAATTCACAATCACCGAGAACCTAGAATACAAAGAGGATCCTAAGAGAGAAATACAAGGATCTAATACACATGGAAAGTAGCAAAAAACAAAATCTCCTGAGTAAATTGGGGGGGGGGTTGGACCAAGCGTAGAAGGGAAGGGGAGACGAAGAGAGGGACATGGAGAAAAGTGTATAATTTCAATAAAAACAATAAAAATTAAAAAAGATTTTAATTATATAAATAGTAAAGCATAAAATAGAACATACTTAAAAGATAAATCCAAATGAGTAAAACACAGACTTAAAACAGTGTGTAAAGTTTCAAAGCATGCGTATAGAGATATGGCTCAATCATTGGATACACATATTGCTCTCACTGAGTTCTCAAGTTCCATTCCCAGTACCAATGAAGGAGACTTTACAATTACCTGTAATTCCAGTTCCAGGGGAAATCTAATGCCTCTGGTCTCCACAGGACCTGAAACACATGCACAGACTTCTGTGTAATTAAATAAAGTATTTTAAAATAAAAGGTATACTTGAAACATAACAAGCTGCAATCTCAGCAAAGGGAATTATAGTAAAAAGAAGTTTAGCACTGGGTAGAATTTCAGTATACTTGTTGCATAATTGATTCTACTGAAGAGAGAATAAATAAGCTGGAACGTAGGTATTGTGGGAAGCTATTTACTAAACACAAAAAGATGAAAAGGGAACTAAAAGGAAAGACTCAGAATGAAACCTCAAACTTAAGCAAGTGTTCGTGGTCTACAAGAAGAAAAGGACTAGAGAAAACAAAGACAGTATTTTTTGGATCTATTGCAAAAATGTGGTTTGGGGAATGACCACTAGATATTGAATAAACAATTTGGAGGTTCTTGCCTGAGGAACAATTTATCTCTCTCCATCAGAATTCCTTGGTTGCCTGTACTTCCTATTTATTTACTTAGGAGTGTGTGTGTGTGTGTGTGTGTGTGTGTGTGTGTGTGTGTAGAGACTATAAAGATATTAAATAATGAATTTTGGAAGATATTAATTCATAAAATCAAAAGAAATAAAAAATATTAAATAAAGAATTTTAAAAGAAATCCACACCCTGTTATAATTGTATTTCCCGACCTAACTGCTCTGAGCTCACCTCACCACAGTCGTGGACTCAGCTCACCACTTAAACTTTATTTCCCAGCAACCACGTGGTATTTCCCAGTAGTATCAAATTCTATCTCATGCAGGATTACTGCAGCTTCACAGGCAAGCTCAGAGAAGTTACTATACTGGTCTTTGAAAAGAGGACAAGAAGACTTGATTAGAGAAAATGTGGAGAAAGACATTCTATATAAAATTCCCACATCTTGATCAAGTTTTTCAGTTTTTCATTTTTCTATATAGAATAGATAAATAAATATAAATCTCTGTCTACATTGTATAGTCCTGTGGTTTCCTAAACTACAGTGTAAGATTTTATGCTGTTTAGGTTACATAGCAATTATCACCTGCAGATGATGTTAGAAACTCAAGCATAGTATAAACAGTGTTTATTATTTCTGAGCACTTTGAGGATAATCATATACTCACAGCTTCCTTAACCTCATCTTATTTCCACTGGCTATAACTTTTATCTTTCCGATGCTCAATTTTGATACCTGGTGCCCTGACAACCCAAAAATCTTTGAAAATATTTTTGCTTTCTTTTAGTAAAATATTCCCAGTGTCAATTTCTAAGCCTGTCTCAAAATTTGGCACCAACTAGCCTCCCAGGAGTTATAATTGCTTTAGTAAATGCTAAAGGTGCTCAAGAACTGAGATAAAGAATAACATGAAAATAATCCCCTTTGAGCACTTGCCAAAGACAGACTAACTCCAAGAAATGGTAGAGGGTGTCTTGCCTGGAAGCTGTGAGCTTATATTGGACATGTTAGGTCATTTTGTCTCTTCTTAGTTTGCTTTTCCTATTTCATTTGCTGTAGTGTAAAGGCTTAGACATATCTGTTTCTATTCTTCTGATGACACTTTTTGTTTTTATCTCTGTGTGTGTGTGTGTGTGTGTGTGAGAGAGAGAGAGTTATGTACACACATGTATGAAGGCAAATGAGCCTGTTGTGTACATGGGGAGGGTAGAGGAGTATGTCTGGTGTCCTCTACTGCAATCTACCTTATTTTTTTCAGACACAGACTCTCAGGAAACCTGAAGTTCAACATTTTGCCTAGATTTCATGGTCACCAAGCTCCAAGGATACGTATCTTTCAACTGCTAATATTGGAGGTAATGACAAGTGTTATCATGTCCAGCTTTTTTTTTTAAAATGAGGTTTGGGGATTTGAACCCAATTCTCCTTGTGTTTACAATGAGTGATTTTGCCTGGCGTAATGCCTGCTCCATTGGCCAAGCTTTGATAGAGCTTGTACTCATAAGATGCATACATATTATGAAACTCCACTCTTTCCACATTATAGCTGTGTCTATACAAAAAGGCTCCAAGTAGCTCAGTCTAGAAATGAACATGTCAAACTGTTTTCCACAAATTAAGACTTTCCAATCTTAAGATGTCTTGATTTTCTCCAAATGTGTGTGTGTGTTACCCAACTCAGCAGCTCAATAACTTTTTTATTTTTATACACAGTTTTTGTGTGGGTGAAGGTCAAGCACTTTACCGAGTCACCTTTCCATCCCCCACTCGCCTCCGTGAATTACTTCTAGAAACTTTATCACATATGCCATTCTCCCATTAAGATCTGCATAATCCTATTGTCATTATCACCTTCCAGTTAATTCATTCTGGAGTAAACTTAAAAGTGTGTAGGCTCTGGATATACTCTTAGGCTCATCTGAAAACATAACTTGTGACTGGCAAAGCAAATGGCATGCATCCTAACCCAGAGGACATCAGATAATTTGAAAGAAAATTGCCTCACATTGGGAAAGGACCTCTAGAGTCACTCACCGAAGGACAGAGGTCAAATACAGAATGTTACTGACCTGCAAAATTTCTAGTATAGGCTCTACTGTCTCTCTGTTCATTGTGCTTCCCTTTCATAGGTTGCCACTGGTATTTGGTTATTGAGCCGTTCCACTTAAAACTTTTCTTTCATTTCAGCATCGATTACCTCCACTACAGTAATTTCAGACGCAGAAGCCCTTCAGCAGATTTCTTTTCACTTGTGACCAAGCAAAAGGAATTCAGAATGAACCAGCAGTGAAGGCTTGTGGTGCAAGTGAATGGATTTTGTCTTCATTTAAAACATGCCAAATACAGGACAAGTGTATACACACAGTCATCTAAGAAAAGTGGACTGTATCAAAACATAGTCTCACTTCTCTGAAGATGCCTATATAGTCTGCCTGTAGCATCAAATAATACATGATGTTCCCCCAAAGTAAATATTCTCTAAAAGCCCATTTTCTTTTTTTTTCACTGAGTAATTTACATGTTTTGGAGGGGGGGAATCACGACATTTCAAAATCAGAACATCTTTACTGCGGTGAAAACAACTTGACAGATTCCTTTCAAAACAGAACTATATGGAGTTCTTTTGTATAACAAATCTACGCTGTGCAAAGAGTGGAGCTTCATAATATGGATGCTTCTTACACGTGCAAACTCAGCCAGGCCTTGGCCCGTGAAGCAGGCATTAGTTCAACTCACCATGCACTGCCAGTTATGACACACATTGATCAGGATGTTCAGAATTAAGTGTGCTTAGGGGTGGAGAGGTCCGGAGGAACATAGGAACTCAGCACTCAGTCTTTCCTTCCCAGCTTCTACCAATGAGCAATGCAAAGCTGATTGACTCCTCTTAATCTTTCTTCTATGCTACATTACTGAAAGCCCAATGTTGTTGTCTGGCTTCCTTCAGCACTGCCTCCCTTAACAAGAGATGTGGGAAGGTTTTAGGAGACATGCTGCACTCCTAAACCTTGACACTTTAAGGGTTTATTGGGGATTTCAAGCCCATGTTTGAATATAACCACTTATCAAACCTTGTAAATTTTATAGTTGTTAAATGTGGCTGTGAATGCTGACTACATGTCTTACCCCAACCCCTTGACTTTAAAAATTTAAAATAAAAAGAAATTGGACTTTAATAAACAGAAAAATTCCTTGTCAATAAGTACAACTAAGTGTATCAAGACAGTAAATGTAGCCTATTAGAAAAACATTAGGTGCCATCTCAACGCTTCTTGGAAAACTCAGCATCCTTTAATTATTAGATCATGCACCTTTGGACTTGTGAAAAACTATGATTTGACTCTATGTTTGCCTGAATGATTTTTTGAATCTATGCTTTCTCTTAAAAAGTGAAGACCCAAAGATCCAGTCCTAAGGCCTGGGTGCATAGCTTAGTCTTAGAGAGTATACTCAGCATGTGAGGTACTGGGACTAATCTAAAATCAGGAGAATAAGAAGGAGGAGGAGACAGAGGAGGAAGAGGAGGCAGAGGGGGAGGAGAAGGAAGGGAAGAAGGGGAAGAAGGAAGATGAAAAAGGAGAGGGAGAGGAAAGGAAAGAGGAAGAAGAGGATGAAGCAGAAATAAGAGAGGAGGAAGAGGAGAAGAAAGAAGAAGAAGAAGAAGAAGAAGAGGAGGAGGAGGAGGAGGAAGAGGAGGAGAAGGAGGAGGATGAAGAGGAGGAGGAGGGGGTGGAGAGGAATTTAAAAAAGAAAAACAGAACAGCAGAAGAAAAGGTGTTGCCCCTACTGAGTGAAATGCAATTTCTATGAAAGTTAATGCCATACTATTCAAGGTCATAATGAATATATTTGTCAGATGTTTACTTAGTGGTCTGGCTTCTGGGGTGCACTAGTTAAGCAAACATGGGAAGTCTGCCTCCTCATCAAATTTACATTCCACAACAGCATTTAGAGTTCATGTGTTTCTTGTTTGCCCACAGGGGTTTTTATTTTTAATTCATTTTGCTTTCTGTTTTCCGCTGATTTCAGAAAGAAAACGAGGTAGAGATGTCATTAGCTTGCTTGCTGCAGCCACTTGTTTGTTTTGCCAAGGCAGGACCTGGCTGACTGTGGCTCTCAGTACTGTGAAACAGAGTGGACTCTGCAAACCTGCAGGTGTCCACACGCTCACTGGTTTACTCCTAGCTCTGCACTCCTCCGTCAACAAGCCCATGACACCTACTGCTTGTCTGGACAAATATTTGCAGATTCATGTCTTGATGAAAAGTTTGTGTTGTCTCTGACTCAATTTTGGTGCTGCCCACAATCCTTGGATATGGTTTCTTATGTTTTCCCAGCACACTAGGTCATAGAAAAGAGTGAGTCCTAAGATCTTTGCTAACACAGCATCACCTTCTTTCTCTGTTTAATGCCAAAACCAAAAATAGAGAGGTTATGTTTCTAACAAAGGGCTCCTCTAAGTCGCTACCCATCTCTAAAGTTGGTCTGAGTCTGATTCCAGACAGAGAAGGTGGTAACCAATGAGGCTAAGACATCAACCCCTATTTTTAAGTCATTCCCTAACCGCGGCTGCTCTGTTATCTGCAGAGTCTCTCTGCTGACAGTCATCTCCACTTCTCAGTGAGGATTTGGCTTCATCCAGCTCTATGTATAAGCCTTACTTGCAGGACCACCTCTTCAGGAAGAGACATCGACCTTTATTCTGTTGATATCAATTATCATCCAGCAAACTGTGGGATAGGTGAGACCACAAAGCTCATAAATAATATTTAGGACTCCTCCTGAGATAAAACATTTTAGATAAGAACATATTTTGCATTCTCTTCACTGAGGGCATGAATTACTGCTGAATACATCCTGTGTTGCTATAGTAATTGATTTACAAAATAGCTTTTATGCAGCACATACAAATTCACTCTTTTCCCAAACAGGAAAGATTTTTAACTGCAACAGTTTGGTGGAGCAGAGAGCCTGCTGAGCTGAAAAGCCAATATAGCTATCTGATTAATTGATTCTGACCTCATAAATATTAGACTTTGGGGGCTCTAATGGAACTTCCCGAGGGCAAATTGCATGGTTCACCTCATTCATTTATATCTCTGGCTGACAGATGTACATTATAAAATGTCACTGACTGTGCTGGCAACAAATGAGCTATAACATTTGCATCTCGATTCTGTAGTGGGATTTTCATGAAACACTTTTGCTAAATGATTTCAGCAGCAGTGAAGCATTACTAACCATATACCACCCTTCCTATGTTCATCAGTCTCTCAGCATTCATATTGATCTGCTTGACTTAGAGCTAAAATTATAAAATTTCTGCATTAATAAAGACAGTTTTTCTATGAATGTGCATTATCTTTCTGGCATAGTTAGTGATGGCTGACAATCATTAAGAATTTACGGGAATTCTGGCTGTGGCAGTGTTAATAAAGAATCAGCCAAGAATGAACTAAAATTCCAAATTTCAAAATGAGACAAAACTCAGGAAATATATCATAAATTGATAGACTTGATTGAAATTCACAATTTCATCCTCATAGTAATGTTATCCCTATTTGGACTGTCAAACACAGACCAGATGCTCACTGAGCAGAAATGGGGGTGGGAAACCTACAAAAATCCTATAGTGCAAGATGAACGGTCAGCAAAATGCTTACTGTGAAAGCAATGAGAACTTGAATTCAGATCCCCAGCACCCATGCAAAACAGCTGGGCATGCCAGCATGCACCCCTAATTCCTAGAAGTAGGGACATTGAGACAGGAGGAGTCACAAAGTTTGCTGGCCTGTCAGTCTAGCTGTATTGGTTGGCTCTGGGTTCAGTAAGGAGCTTGATACAAAAATAAGGTACAAGAAAGGAAGATTGTGTGTGTGTGTGTGTGTGTGTGTGTGTGTGTGTGTGTTTGGGTGGGTGTGTAAGAACTCAGTGTTTACCTCTGGCCAACAAATGCACACATGACCACCACATACCCCTACATGTCCTTGCATGTAAGCAAGTGCACACAAGAATAATACACATACTTCTATACAAAATAATTGACTACAGAATATCATTTCCTCCCAAAGAGATATTTAATATTGGCATGTGTCTCAGGGCTATAGTCTGAGGCACTGAGAGCTGAGGTAGGAAGATTGCCAAGAGTTTGAAAACAGTCTGGGATTTGGAGTAATACTCTGCAAAATGGATGTTCATAAGTGCAAGAGAACAAAAGCAAAAAATGATTCTATTGCATAAAAAAGGACATCACATATTTTAATACAATAACAGATTTAGGGTTTAAAAATATATTGTAAACATAGAAAATATAAACATTTCAGTTAACATTAATATTGTCATTGGAAGGTAAATAAAGACCTGAAACCCTTAGTTTCACGAAAAGATTGAGCACCATTATTTCTGCCAATTAGAATAATTTAATAAATACTTGTGGTGGGCTGGTTGGATGGCTCAGCAAGCAAAAGGCAGCTGCTATCCAGTGATGACCTAAGTTTTAACCCCAGAAACCACATGATCTGCAAGATTACCATTGGTTAGTTGTCCTCTGGCCGCCACATGCACTCCATGGTGCACACACAGCCTTATAAATAAATAGATCTAATATAAAAGTCTGGAGTACCATTATTCTTTTTTGTGGTAGAGAACTACAAGTAAGGGAGATTTTTTTCACACTTATTTAAAAATAAGTTTCCAAAAGTTATGCTTTAAAAATAAGTTTCCAAAAGGTAAGTTAGAAAAGATATTCGATTCTTTTCCATTTTTAAAATGTTGGAGGATTTGAACACTATAGATAAGTATTTCTTATTGCCACCTGGCTGTCACTGTATTTATAGTTTTACTTTTCTCTATTATGCTATAGCTGCCAGTTTGCTGTTTATGTCTCTTTACAAATCTGGAATAATAGTAATATTCTTCAAACAAGTCAGTTACAGAGGAATCAAAAAGCTAGGGCATAGGGATAAGAGGCGGGTATGTAAATAGGTTAGTGGCCAGCTGCATCTCAGCCAGTCACCTGGATATGTGCAGTGTGCCTTTCTTTATGCATTGATTGGAATCCAGAGAAATAAATGGCCACAGTACTCTGAAAAACCTACAAATTAGAAAAACAAATGATTTCTAATATTATAGGTGAATTTATGTACTGAGGTCCTGAGTGAAAATCCAGAATGGACTAGAGAGATGAATAGGAACACTGCAGTTCAACAATGAGGACCTCATTTAAACACCTAGCACCTGAAGAGTGTGGTTGCAAATGAACCTGTTCTTCTAGAGCTCAGGGCAGAGGCAGAGGCAGAAGGATCACTGGGACTTTCTGACTACCAACCTATTTTAAAAAATGGAAAGCTCCAGATTCATTGAGAGAACCTGTGTCAAGGGGAAAATGCAGAGTGATGTTGTCTACTTCTGGCCTCCACATCTCATACATGGACATGTAGATCCACACACACATGTGCACATTCATGCACTACATAATACATTTTAATTACACAAACATACACAAACACACAGACACATACACACATATTCCAGTCAAGCTGCTCTAGAGAGGAACCAAGTCATTGCTGAGAGACTTATTGACTTCTGACAATATCTCTTTATATCTTTGGAAATATATAAGACCTCTGACATTCTTTTGAGAACCTAGGGGAGATTGACTATTGCTTTTGTAGGATCTGTGAAGCACAGAACTCTAGAGATCCATAGTGGACAAAAAGCAAAGCAGAGGCATCTGACAACCCATCTATCCTGGTAAAAATTTTCCACAACTGAATTATCTGGAGGTCTGAATGAAAGATTCATTCTAAAGGGCCTTGAAAGTTAATGAACTAGAGACACAAGATTATAACAGTTGGCATGGGGCTTCTCCAGGGCATTTTGTCAAATTCCTTCTTTTAGAAGAGCAAATGCTTCCTGTCTAGAATCTATCATCGACAGAGGATGAGCACCTCTGTATAGTGAGAACTTCTGAACAAATAGAAAAGTTCCCTCAACACCCACACTTTCTTAGTACAATTTCAAATTATCCTTCTTTAAAGGATTGCTGCCTATTTGAGTGCCATGCCCACTGGGCTTCTTATTTTCATAAAACATTTGCCTAGTTGCAACCTACAGGCTTGTGTTTTCTCAACATTTGGATCTGCTCTGTGCTTCCACTGCTCTAATTCTCATTAATTTTCCTGTCCCGAGATATCTGTTTTTTCATATACAACATTAAAAATCACACTATCGCATCACTTATGGTGAATATGGTTGGCTGTTCACTCCCATAATCCCACTACTCAAGAAGCTGAGGAAGAATTGTGATTTGGAAGTCAGTCAGGGATACATAATATTTTGTCTCAAAAAATCAAAATAATAATAAGTCATAATATTATACGTTTTGGATTGTTGTGATGACTAACTGTGATTGTGAGATAATCTATATGACGTTCTTAAAATACTGATTAACACTGATAAGTTAATAGATAAAAGCTGTTAATCAACCTTAATAATCTAATTGTTACAGATAATCAAAAAAGGAACACTGAAAATGGGAGAGGGGAAACAATGGAAAAATGGGAAAGTCTTCCCATCTTAGATGAGTGCAGATGAAAAGTAATAGCACCCTAACGTTTTGTCTTTCCTTTTTCAAATCCACCATTTTTTAATCAACTATTCTTTTCCTACTATATGCTCCTTTCTTTTTTATTTTATTTTTTTAATTTATTTTCCATTCAAAAATTTACACTTCCTCCCCTCCTCCCATTCCCCTCCCGCTACCCAGCTACCCCACTCCCCCTTCTCCCTCCCCCTCCCTCCTTTAGAGAGGGCAGGGAACCCTGCCCTGTGGGAAATCCAAGGCCCTCCCCCCCTATATCCAGGCCTAGGAAGCTTTGCATCCAAATAGA
>LOJH01065688.1:0-10436 GCA_001685095.1 Ellobius talpinus | reverse complement strand
TGCTCTTTGGACTGGAAAGGGAGGAGGAGGGGGAATGGGGGGAGGGGGAGGAAAATGGGAGGAGGAGAGGAAGTCGAAAATTTTAATAATAATAAAGAAAATGAAAAAAAATAAAAATAAAAGTAAAAATTCCAGATTGATTCTAACAAAAACTGAACAATGAAGATGACTATTCTGAGTAGTTTGTTCTCAGAAGGAAATTGCTCTGATGACTATGAACAATGTTTGTTAACATAAGACCTGCACATTCACATCAGTAACATATCAACATTAATGAAACTTCATCTCATAAGAACACCACACCCATTTATGTGGAAAGCTACTCAGTGGTTGCTAAATGTTGCTTAAGGATAAAACCATTATGTGTGTATTTATGTATGTATGTATATACACACACACATATATTTACATACATATATATATAAATATGTAATATATGTGTATGTATATAAATCAAACCTAAGTATATAAAATGAGGTCATAACTTTGAGAATGGTGATTTTTAGGGGGACATGGAAGGAGCTGGAGGGGCCAGAAAGTTTTTAGATACAGTTTATTCATGAATTGTATGTTCAATAAAAATTGAGAATTACAAATAATTAGAGAGAGAAAAAGTGAACAAAGAAACAAAATGATTTTCAGGACTTCAGAACATTTTAACATTACTTTTATGAAATATTTTGATTATAATCTTTCTATGTTAAATAAGAGTTAAAATATCAAGGTTACCTTTACATTCACATAGGTCACTAACATGCAAAATAATACTCTGTAAATGGAGAATGATTGTTTGTTTGCCAGTTGCCCCGACTCAAATAATCACATGGAAATTATATTAATTATAAAACTGCTTTATCAATCAATGGTTCTAGCTATCTCTTATGTCTTAAATTAACCCATTTCTATCAATCTCTGTATTGTGATGAGGCTGTGGCACTACTTCATTTTCTACATGTCTTATTTCCTTTGCTTAGCTGGTGTCTTTCTCCTCTGGAAGCTACATGACATCTCTTTGACTCCACCTACCCTCTCTATATATTTCCTATCAGATTTTCCAACTGGCACTGCTCTGTTAAGCCATTGACTGAAACATCTTCTTTATTAACAAACGGTAATAAAATATATTCACAACATACAGATGGGAGTCCCACATCATCTCCCCTTTTCTGTCTAAATAAAATGGAAAATTTTAACTTTAATGTAGTAAAATTACATATAACAGAACAGTTATCAAGCAAGAATTACAGTTACAATATTTCTATATAATTTATCTTTCATCATAACAAAGAAAAACTATAACTTTATATTCTTCAACTCTGTCAAAGACCCCAGAAGGATATAATATTACATAAGTAAACATAAAGTGCATTGCAAGCAACTTCTGAAACTCTAGAATTGACAGAGACATCTCTCTGCCTGGATAGTAACCCAAAATCAGACTTCTGTAATGCTGAGGCATCCACCTTTAGCCTACAGGCCAATGAGATCCAGACTTTTCTACAAAGCATGAAATGTGAAAGACTGTTTTGCCTATATTGGCAGTTTGTTTGTTGTTTTCTTCTGTGTCCTGCAGAATGTGTGGCAGTTTCTTCTGTGAAGCAGGAACCCTGAAAGATTATCTCATCCTTTGGAAAGTTTAGATGTCACTTTTCTGTGGGGCCTGCATGTCTGGTACACACAGCATACCATCAAGCAGTCCAGGCAAGAACAGTTTTATAGCCAAATGACTAGCCTTGTCATATTGAAGGCTAATGCCATAATTAGTTTCTTCAATGCCCATCAATATCTCTGAAGTAATTGGCACTGCCAGAAGCAGACATGTCTTACTGTGAAGAAAAATCTAATTTCTTAAGCATTTTAAATGCCATATTCTGTAGGTCTTTTTTGAAGGTTATCTATCTAACTGAAATATATCTCTGTATATCTAACTAACAACTAAAAGTTTGACTATTAAAGAAGGTTATATATTAATCTTTAATTTTTAATTATGTATTACATTTTAAATGAGCTGCACAAACCTAATACCTTAAACATGTGCAGAAATGTATATATACCCAGTATAACATAATCAACCTTAAATCTGTATCAATAGACCAAGATCTCTCTATATCATATCCCCCTTTAAATGAAAGCAAACATTTATAAATAATCATTTTTGGAATTTGGGCTTAGCCTTTTTTTCCAAACTGCTTCCTGCTGTTTGCTGGGTGAAGTATTTTTAGGGCTCATGGAGACTTTTCAGTGGGTCTTGTTCCATCAAACCATATTAGCCTGGAAAGAATCCACAGGTTCTCATCTTCTGTGGAAGCAAAAGCAGAACCTCTTTTCCAAAGTAAGATATCATTAGACTCAAATTTTCAAGTCAAGATACTGTTATGCTGGTTTAGCTTAGTATTCCCCAGAATCAAATGTCTCTCTGCAGTGAAAACCTTCAGAGAAAACAGAGTGATATACATAATCAAGACTTTTTGTGTATTTTACATTTCTATGTGGCTTAGTTTTTTACTTTATTACTTTTTAATATTTGTTATCTTTACTCTTTTAACCTATGTCTGTCTGTACACACACACACATATATATACTGTATCTTTAAATACTTTGCTTTAGTTTTTTAACTATTTACTTCTTTTTATAACTGTTACAATCTTTTTCCTCTCTCTCCCAAGCCTACATACTTTTTAAAAAACACCATGTCTCATTCAGAGGCTTATTTTTGTCTGAATCTGTCTTTATTGCTTAGCTGTAATCATTTTCTGAAAAGGAGCACCTTTTTCTTTGAATGCTAAGTTGGCATGGCTAGTACCAACTTGGTAGCCTTGTATTTTGGCTCCACCCAGTTCAACATGGCAGCCATGCTCACTGCCCCAGCTCCAGGGATGCAGTGAGTCTATGTCTCCACCAAACAATTTGTAACATGCTGCTCACAGACACGGTTTAAGTGCTCAACCTCCTGAAAGAACCAACATGAACCAGGAAAACTGTCTCTCAATGGAGGTGTGCAGTTTTTACTCCTAACATTGAGTCAGGAAGCCTTCTCTTAAAGGAATCATGCCTCTGCTTGCCTCTAGCAAACAGAGCCAACCTGAGTGCTTAACTCTGTTCTTCTCTGTCTAGAATTCCTTCCCAAGCTCTCTCAGGTTTTATGTGAATATAGTTGCCCCACATTGGTGTGCCATTTACAAACGGAGACTGCTTATTCATTTCCCAGCTTCCAAGACCCAAATATCACACAGACAGTATATTAATTACAATATTGCTTGACCAGTGGCTCCATCGTATTCCTAGATATCTCTTACATCTTAAATTAACCAATTTCTATCAATCTGTGTATTGCCACAAGGCTGTGGAATTACCTTAATTCCTACATATTGTTTCCTTGGCGGTTGGCTGGTGTTTTTCTCCTCCAGCAGCTACATGGAATCTTTTTGACTCCACCTACTCTCTCTATATATCTCTGTTCAGACTTACTGTCTGTCTTTGTTCTGCTAAACTATTGATTGAATCAGCTTCTTTATTAATGAATGGTAATAAACATATTCACAGCACACAGAGGGGAATCCCACATCAATACTCAGATCACACAATCTTTAATTATCTCTTCTCTGTGCATACTGAATACTCAGCATATGATATTATAGGTTAGTACATAAATTATAAGCTAACAATTGTACTAACAATAATGTGAGCTGACGATTACTGTTTTTAAGTGATGCTTTTCTTCATTGACTATGTCTGTTTTACATAGGATTTTATACAAAGTTTTGGTATCAATCTTGTTAATATGTGTCAAAATTATTACTGATAAATCAGAAAACAGCATATTAGAATTCACATAACTTGTTTAATATCATAAGCCTATTTTATGCCAGAGGCAAATTTGGTTCTATAACCACTTTTGATATTTGGGTGCTGTGCTGTAGATGACTGTTAGGGACATAGCAATTAATGTCATTAGGAGGTCTCAGGTATTGGAATTAGAAATATTAATGTTTTGATGATTAAGTCATTTGAATAAAATCCTGTAAAAATGATATGCCAGTTAATACAAAGTGCTCAGTAATTAGGAGGAACAATGTGAATAGGAGAGATTTTACTGACTTTCCTATTCTCTGGGTATCTTGTTTGTCATTTTGGCTACAGCCAAATAGATCTGGAGAATATGAAGTGTATAACTTTAAAGAATTTATCTGTACAAATATGGAGAAAAGCAAAATAAGTTTGATTAACACCTATGTTACTATTATTAGGCCAAGTTGGCTCAAGAAAACTACAAAATTTAATGTCACCTTGAGAAATTATACAGATAGATGTGAATAATGTGGCTTGTGAGCCTAGTCATAGTACAAGTGTTAAGATAGTAGTGCTGTTTGAGGTTAATGGATAAAATCAGATGATTAAAAAGATTCTGGCAATGGCTTGAATACTTGAATGAAGGGGAGCTAAGACTGGAGCAGGACCTTCTAAAGTAGAGGAAAGTTATGAATAAAGACTAATTTGCCCTTATTTTCCTGTAGCTTCATTTAGACAGCCTAAGCAAGGGATAATATTAATCTTATCAGTAAGAAAAAATGTTGAAATTCTCAGGAGTTGCTGTTAGGCAGCATCACAATATAACTAGAATAAATACAGTGTTAATAATATAATTGTACAAAATTGGTTGAAGGGCAGTGAAGCTTATGTTGCTTGAACAAATCATCATCCATTAAGTAGGAATGATAGTATGACACTAATGCCTTCATCCAATGAGTAAGAATGATACAATACCAATGCCTTCTCAGCTAATAAATAGTTGAGATAATTTAAACTGAAATAACACTTCAATTTTATCAAACTGTTTTCAAGCTCCCAATTATTCCACACTATTTTCTCTTTAGTCTTTGATTTATTTCATATGTTTGGTACTTTACATAAAGTCTTCTAATTTCTGGATATAATGAAAAAGAGATAAGCAATACATAGAGAGGTAGATTGATGACACATAGTTAGATGTATCCTGAATTAATAGAATGTCTAGTTACCAATGTAAACAGGTTTGAAAGTCATTTGAGAAGGTTCACTGTTCATATGAAAATTTATATGCCATACATACAAGAGATCTGACTAAGTTTCCTGTTCTTTGGTTTGTGTCCATACTTTTGTAGTTCACTGTTGTGTTATATAGAATTACATTTCATTAAGTCTTATTAGCAAATTCCTGGTTTTTAAAAATATTTCAATTATCTTGAATATTTTGATGAGATTCAAATTAATATAGTTCATCATGGCAATAATTTGTTTTATTAGTTTTGAACTACTTTCATTATTGTTCTAAATATTTCTTCTGCTACTTATCCAACATTTTGTTATATATAGTGTCTAAAATTCAATAAATTTATTAGATTATTTTAACAGAATCTCCATTATTCTTCCTTTTTCATTCATGCTCAATTGATTCTCAAAAATATCCCCAAGAGAACTTTACACAAAAAGGTGTGGCATCTAATTCTCATTCCTTCAATGCGGTATTACTGTATTTAACAAAACTGAATCTCATTACCTTCACTCAAATCTCTGGTTTTATTTCTTTTCCTAGAATATACAAAGCAGATTACAGTTTTAGGATCATTGGGATGTTATTATTACACAGAACCTGTATGATGCTATCTCCATTCTTCCTCCCATGACTCATTTTTTAATTCTGACATCTTCTTGCAAACAACATGCTTTGAAAACACTTCTTTCTGTTTAATAATTCTTACTTCAAGGTTGGACTCTTTGTTTAGTTTTTGCTTCTGTCAAGGAAATATAAGCTCAATAACCATATTGCCTTTTATCACTATTATAACTATAAGTGGAAATAGACATGAATACTTGATACTTTGTTGGTAGACAATGGATGTGAATAAAAATAGAAATGAGAAGGTGATCCAGTTATTATAGAAAACATGGAACAACATTTTTTGGTAAATTCTTAGAGTTTAAAATATAAAAATTTTGTTTAGCCATTCTTTTCACTAAATTTGGTTCCAATAACAAGAAAAAGAGGATCCTTCAGCTCACATGACATATGGAAAAAGGTTGTCCTGGTGATTCCACTTGTAGCAGAGGACTACAATGTGCTTAAGCTGGTAGTGCTTTATTATTTGCTTGTGTTTTTGCTAAAGTTTGCAATTAGGACTGGAAATTTCTTTGCACAAGGTACTCAATAGAATTAAAATATTATTTAATACAGTCTTGAGGAAAAAGTCATGTAATCCTTAGAATTAATAATGGAGCAATTACTCTTTGAATAAGGATGTCAGCAGTCTGAGAACATTACTTTGATTCTCCAGGCTATATAAAATCAATCTGATTGGCAGGTCCTTTTGAAGGTGACCATAACAATACTGAAAGTGATTTTGCAGTTACTACTTCATCAGATATTCAAAAGTAACATTGAGTATTTTCTATTGAATAAGCATACATACTTGGGTTCTTAAATCATTCTAGGCAAGGGTAGTCTCAGAATTTATTGTACACAGGACTAGGGTTGGGTCAGCATGATTAAGTGGAATCATATGGCTTTATTTGTACCATAAATAAGGAAAATCATTTTTCTATGTTATATATAAGATGGAATAATAATAAGTACCAATGAGCATATTAAAAGGATGTGTAAAATTATGAAATATTCAAATATAATTCTGGGTAAAATGTTGCATGTCAAAATTATTCGATATTTTACTTATATACACAATATTCAAAAACATTTTTGCATTTTCTAAAATGATATAAAATTATAATTCTTTTGTTTATTTTCTCAGTTCCATTAATCTATTAAATTTTTTTTTCATGTAAATATTATGAAGTGAATGTTTTTGTTAAAAATGTGGAATTCATCTATTAATAGCTTTGTTTGTTTTCTGATTAGAAGGCATCAGTTTTTCTAATAAAATGAGTCTCATGTTTAAAATTTTCGATTTATAAATTGCTCAACATTTACCCACATGGCAATAAAAATTTATCACCAGCTAGCCTTTCAAACTTAAATTAACCCATTTTTAATAATCTCTGTTTTTCCATGTGGCTCTTTACCTCACTCCCATTTTTTATGTCGAACTTTCTCCAAGACTTGTTTGATTCTCTCATGCACCTAGATAAATCCTGAGTTCTTTTCTCACCCCAGAAGTCCTATCTAACCTCTCCTGCCAAGTTATTGGTCATTAGGCTCTCTTCTAAACTAACCAGATTCCTTAGGCAGACTAGGGAAAACAGTGATGCATGTTTACACAGTTTGCACAAATATCCTGCAATATTTCCCACTTTTATTTACATCTCCTACTAGCTATCGGACATTCAGCTCTTTATTGAACCAATCAACTGGCTGGGGCAGGAAAGGTAAAAGAGCAGCACACCCATACATAGTTTGCTCAAAGATCCCACAACAAGATGATTCTTTCGTCACAGTGGAGAAACCCACGGTGCATTTATTTAGCAAGATAACCAAAACTTGTAATGGAATCAGGTATTAGATCACATTGGAAAGGAAAGATAAATGGGCTACTGAGAAACATAATGAAGGGAAGAAAAATATAGAACAATGCCACCAATGATGATCGAGAAATGAACTGTAGAAAGGAGATTTCATTAACTTGGTAGAGTATGGGCCTAACAATCATAAAGCCATGTTTACAATCACCAGCACTATATAAACTGGACATGGTGATACAAATTTGCAATCTCAGCACTTTCAAATTCAGGACTAGAAGTTCAGAAATTCCAAATTATCTGGCTACATAGAAATTTGGAAGTCAGGTTAGGCTACATAGGAAATTGCCCCCACCCTACCCCACGCCCCCAATAAAAAGAAAAAGAAAAAAAGTAAAACAGGAAAGAAGAAATACAGTTGTGATAATATTTTTTCTAATCTAGTTGAGATACAGCAAAATGGCAAAATTAGAAGCCACAGTGGACTTGCCAAGAGAAGGAATAATACTGTATTTTTTTAGTGAAAGAAAAGACAAGTACTTCCGCTAAAGTGATAGTTGTTAAGACACTATCATACTATGCTGCTTGAAATTCTCGAGTCCTCTGGGGAAGTATTTCCAGTTCTTTTCAGGTCAATATTGGGAAGCAATATTATTTAATTTCTTATGAAAAACTATACAAGCTATTTTATAAACCTAACAGTTGTCATACATCAGGGGAAATACATTGAACAGACCATTTAAAATAAATAGTCAATCTACATCTAGTGCTAGCATGTAAAAGGCCTTTAAGGATATTTCAAATAAAGGATCTAATTGCTTTGCTCCTGGATTAATGACAGTTAATAGCAGGAACATGAGGTACTATGCATGTCCTAGTTTGCATAAAAATGTTCAATTTGCTTTTATTATATTTAGATATGATCCTTGTATCTCTAATCTCTATAATATCTTTATCATAAAGGGGTTTTGAATTTTTTCAAATGCTTTTTCAGCATCTAGTGAAGTCATTATATGTTTTTTCTTTCAGTTTATTTATATGATGGATTACATTGATAGATTTTCATATATTGAACCAGCCCTGCATCTCTGGGATAAAGCCTACTTGATCATAATGATCATAATTTTTTTTGATTTGTTCTTGGATTCAGTTTGCCAGTATTTTATTGAGATTTTTTGCAGCGATGTTCATGAATGAAATTGGCCTGTAGTTCTCTTTCTTGCTTGAGTCTTTGTTCAATTTTGGTATCAGAGTAACTGTAGCTTCACACAAAAAGTTTGGCAATGACCCTTCTGTTTCTCTTATCTGGCCTTTCCCCGTAGTCAGATTGATGACTATCTTGAATATCACATTAGAACCTTCATCGGGTGATGGATGGAGACAGAGACCCACATTGGAGCACTAGACTGAGTTCCCAAGTCAAGTTGGACTTGAAATGAACAAGCATGGGATCAAACCGGACCCTCTGAATGTGGTTGACAGTTGGGGTAGATGGAGGGGCCAATGATAACGGCACTGGGATTTGTCTCTACTGCATGTACTGACTTTCGGGGAATCCTATTAACTTTGGATGCATACCTTCCTAAGCCTGGATATAGTGGGGAGGGCCTAGGACTCCCCACAGGGCAGGGTGTCTTGCCCTCTCTTAGGACTGGAGGGTGTGGGGCGAAGGGTGTAGGGAGGAGCAGGAGGGAAGTGGGAGGGAAATAGGAGTAAGGGACAAAGTGGGAATTTTGATTGGTATTATTTACAAAGTAATAAAAATGACAACAAAGAATTTGAAAAAAAATGGTCAATTTGACCAAATCCAGTGTCACATGAAAAGAGAATGTCAGCTGAGCAATGAGCTTTAATCAGTTGGTCTCTGGGCACATCTATGAGTGACTGTTTTGACTTTTCATTAATACAGGAGGGCCCAGATGAATGGGGGCAACACCATTCCCTAGACAGGCTGTCCTGGAGGATTTAAGAAAGCTATTTAAGCATGATCCAGGAACTGATCAAGCAAGTAGCCTTTCTACATGATTTCTACATCAGTTCCTGCTTGTGTTTCTGCCCTGATTTCCCCCCATGATGATCTCTGACTTGAAAATAGAGGGGAAACAAACTCTTCCTCTGAGCTTTGGAACAGTGTTTTATGACAGCAGCAACCATAACAACAAAACACTAGAAAAACGTGTGGAAACAAGCAAAACATATATTTCTGGTATAAGAGTTATGCTAATAACACATTTTATTTTTATTAACTACTTACTTATTGCGAAGCTATTTTAAAAAAATAACAAAACTCCATTTCCGGAAATAATTATTAAATATTCACTTTGTTTCATCCTATGTTATGAAAATCAAACAATATGCTAATTTTAATCTCATAAGCTTTACAAAAATTTTATTTACATGTATATGTAGTAGTCACTGTCTTTAGGTACCAATGGAGACCAGAATAGGGTTTCAGGCCCTAGAGATTTCCTGAGCAGTAGGAACTCAGGTCCTCTGAAAAATGAGCAATTCCTTTAAACTGCTGAGCCATCTCTCCACTCTCTGACACTGTTTTATGTTTATTTTAATGAAAAGTATTAGGACAAGAAAACATTATCAAATCAAGCAAAAAATCCACATATCTAGCCATTTGCATTTTTTGCCAAATTGAAAATAATGTATTAATAAACATATAAATGCTAAATATGTTCATATTTTATAAATAACATGCTCAATAGCTCAATGGGTAACCTTAGGAATCTGGCAAGCATATTGTACAAGATCTTACCTCAATGGGGAAAGAGAAAATTTTGTGTGGAAAATCCTATTTCATTGTGGGCAAAACTTACAGAACGTATCAGCACAAGCTCATCATTTTTGAGGAAAAGATTGGGGTCTTCTGTAGTGAAAGGGGAGAGCAGGCCTGCTTTTCTTCCTGCTTGGCTCCCGCATGGCTGGCTTAATATCCGAAATAACAACATATAAATTGTATTCATTTAAGCATTGCCTGG
>LOJH01065687.1:0-10436 GCA_001685095.1 Ellobius talpinus | reverse complement strand
GGGAGGGAGAGAGAGAGAGAGACTCATGGTTCCTTTCTCTGGAAGAGCCCCCCCGACTAGTTTGGAGGTTGCTGACAATGACATTCTCCTCTATGCATCCTCATGTCTGGTTCTGTGACTGAACTGGAGTGCTGACAACAGACCAGTGGGCTTTTGTGATTGCTCTGCTCCATCTTTACTGTCTGTCTTCTTTGTAAGTCTCAGTGTTCCCGTATGTGTAATGGGAATAATTATTAATAATCACAGTGAAGGTAATTATGAGCTGCATATGATGCAGACACCGTTCTCAGCACAGTGTTTAGCGATCAGTTAAATGCCTGTTGTCTTTGTTGGGCAGTCATTGTTTCCTACCAATTGGTTATCAGCAATGCTGGTAAAATAAGTTATTCTGTCCTTTTCATAAATAGAAAACTCTAGATGAGAAAAGAGGAATGACGCCCTCCATATCTATAATAGCTGTCTGTCTGTCTTTCTGTCCATCTTTCTGTCTATCTACCTACTCACCTACCATCTCTTTCCTTTTCGGAAGGGATTTGTGGGGTCAGAATGGATGAAGGAGTGAGAATGTGCTGGGAGGCTTGGGTTTGCAGCAAACCCCACAGGTTGTGACCACTGAGCTGGGTGAACAGGTGACAGCATTACTAAAATTCCTGGGTAGCCTCCAACACAAGGCCTCCAGTGTCTAACCAGCAAACCACAGGGGCAAAGGGGAGGCTTTCCTAGGGGAGCCCCGCCAGCAGGACAGTGGTCGTTTCTGGGGTGACAATTCTTTGTCCCCTCAAACACAAGTGCAGAGAGGTAGAGTACAGAATGTGCCAGGGAAAGGTTTTGTAGGAGGTGACAGATAAGTTTTGGTGTCTTGACTCAGTGGTTGGCTTTTGTAACGTCTCTTACTGTTAAAAAGTCTTCCTTAAGGAAAGAGGTCTGCCTGATGGGCATAGATATTCTGGGAGACAGCGCCTGCTCTTGATACAATTTGGTGGTGGAGACTTGAACATCAGGCTGGAATATGGAATATGGCAGCAGCCAGTGTCCTCCCTGCCTGAGTTTTGATCATTCTTATCATTCCTCTCATCCCTGGAGAGTTTGTGAGGCTCTGTGGTCTCATGTCTTTGACCGACACCCATGAGAAAGCAACAAAATCTTATTCATGCTTACAATTTAATATGAAGACAGTTCTAGAACCCATATTTTATTTGTTTTGTTCTCAATATTAACACACACTAATTGTACAAATTAATGCGATTCACTCTGAAATGTCCATATGCCCATACAGGTACACATACCACCTACCTTCCTTCTCTTCTCTGCCTCACATTCCTTCCCTGAATCCCCTCTCTCATCCCTAATAATTCTTCTTATTTCAGGTCTTTTTTCTCTTTTGTATAAAGAAAGCATGATTTTTGTCTTCCAGTGTTGGTTTACTTTGCTTAACATAATGATCTTCTGTTCCATTCATTTTCCTGCAGAGACAAGAATTTATTCTTTATGGCTAAATAATACTCCACTATGTTTATATACTGCATTTTCTCTGCTCAGTCGTCTGATGACAGAGATAAATGTCAATTCCACAGCCTGACTGTTGTGAGTAACTTTATTACAGACAGAGAAGCAGCCTGAAGCTGTCGCTTTGGCATGCAGACTCTATTTCCTCCATTTTTCACGCCCAAGTGTAAGATGGTTTTGAGAACCTGAATTTCTATTTTCAGCAGTGGCTGCCCTGATTTACATTCTCCTCCAGCAGTGTACAAAGGTTCCTTTTAGTCATACCCTCGCCAGCATAGGTTCCTGGCAGTAGTCACAGAACTCTGCATTTTAAAGTTGAATTCTCTTGATTTTAGTCCTTGAAGTTGCTTGAGGTCTACATCTGTGCTTCCATCTGAAGTGTGGCTCCTGTGGCTTTCAGGCCCTGATGACACAAGCTGAAGCCCCATTAAACTCACCCTTCCCCATCACTTCCAAGTGTGCAAGGTTCACCTTTCTTCACTACTGTCCCCAGGGCAGGCATGGAATAACACATGACTAGCCCTTAGCCGCCACCTTTCAGGGTCTCCATTTCCGCGTGCGCGCGTGTACACACACACACACAAACACGATTATGTGTGTATATCATATCTATATCATATCTATATACACACATATACACACATACATACATATATATGTATACACACATATATATTAGAATATATATATATAATATATTACTTTTATCAAGTAGCTCTTATAAAATCCTCTGAGGACTTTTGCTTATGGATATTGACCCCACAATGCACACACTTCTCACTGTCCTCGGCTCCCCAGATACAACTCTGCTTCCTGCATTCTGACTTATGCCTCTGCCTGCCTGTCTGTCTGCAGTCATGTGACCCCTTTGTCCTGCTTATCAGCTTTACTCCCATCCTTCCCTCTTGCATTCAGCAGGATGCAGTGAGTGTGTCTGGTACCCCTCTGCTTCCACGCTGTCCTTCCTCCAGCCAATGCTTTTCCCTGAACTGTCCCATCACATTTCCTTCCTGCAGTTAGAATTAGGTGGTAATGATAGAGTGAACTTTACAAACAAGGCTGAGGTGCTCAGGGAAGTCTGACCTGATCCAGGCCTAGCCCAAATAGCCTGGTAAAGTGCTTAAGGGATGTACATATATATCCAGATTTTTAAAATGCCTTCATTAATGCATGCCATCTCTCTCTCTGTGTATGCATGTATGTATGTACGTGTGCTTGTGTTCTCTGTGTGTTTGTGTGTCCCTGTATATGTGTCTGCCACAAGCCCCAAATATGTCATATTTCTGTTGTGTGAGCCTGTTTTTTATTTAAGTAGCATTGAGCATGTCTTACTATTCTGTTGCTGTGATAAAATACCAGGAAAAGTTGACTTGGCTTATGATTCCAGAGGGAGAAGAGTCTGTCATGGTGGGAAGCATGGCAGTAAGTGGCAGGCATGGGAGCTGGGACTGAATGCTGAGAGCTCACGTCTTGAATTGCAAACACTGGAAAGCAGTACAAGTCTTTAAATTCCCAAAGCCCATTTTTAAATTCCAGTGACGTGCTTCCTCAACAAGACCACATACACCTCCCAAAACATCACCACCTACTGGGGACGAAGTGGTCAAACACACAAACCTATGGGGGACATTCTCATTCAAACCATACACTGTGTTTTATAAAAGTCACTGGCCATAGCTGGGTGATAGTGGTGCATGCTGTTAATCCCAGAACTCAGGGAGGCAGAGGCAGATGAATCTCTGTGAGTTCGAGGTCAGCCTAGTCTACAGAGTGAGTTCCAGGACAGCCAGAGATATACAGAGAAACCCTGTCTCAAAAAAACCAACCAACCAACAAACAAACAAACTAAAAAACAAAACAACAAACAAACAAAAAACCAACCCCCCCAATACAAAAAATCTCAAAAACAAACCAACAACGACAACAATGAAAAATATCACTGGCCTTCTCTCCATTGGGCCCCTGGATGAAGTGTTCTGGCTAACCTGTGGAAGCTGGTCTAGACCAATCTAGACTGGTCTAGATCAAAGCTTTAAAAGCTTTTTCACTTGTATCTTCTTTCACCCAAGAAATTTCTATGCTACCCCAGATGTATGAAACAGGCTTAGAAATCAAACATTGACTGATTTTAAAAATTAATGAAATTTTTATTAAAATAATTCTTTGCTATACACATAATTTTACCATTTATCAAAGATTACATCTGCATACTAATAAGATGGATATGTTTTTTGTTTTTACATAAAGGATTAAGTCTTTTCCAAATATCTGACACCGTAGGCTTTTTGCATCCTCAATGTTTTCAGAGATGACTGATGCTTTGATTTTATAATATTCAATGTCAAGAACTTTGATTTTCATAAATACATAGTAAAAACTGCCAGAAGTATGTTTAGTGCTGTTTCAGGAATAGTTGAAAATTCTATTTTAATCCAAAGATGAAGTTTAATTACTGATTTTTTTAAATTTATAAAACTCAAGTCAGCAATTCAAATAGCACAGTTTCAAATCAAATAGTCCAACACAGTACAATCCAAAGACAAACTAATTTGACACTTGTGTGCTGAAGAATGATGGCAGAAAATATTAAAGTCTTTGATGTCTATAATTGAACCATTCTGCTTCCATAAGAGAGAAACCTTTGCATGTTCAGTAAAATCCCTGCAATTCATAACTGCAGGAGTCTCAAGTTCGAGCTAATGAGCCCTGTACAGCATTGGCTGATGCTGTGGTGGCTCACACAGGATGAAGAGTGCATGTGGCATTCTCAGAATGCCCGAGTGAGGCTGTGTGGTGTGGTGGCTCGCACAGAGTGGATTGCATATGGTATGCTCAGAATGCCCGAGTGAGGTTGTGTCATATGGCGGCTGGCACAGAGCCAAGAGTGCATGAGGTATGCTCAGAACTATGCCTGCAGTGAGGTTGTGTGATGCAAGACAGGCAGAAACTCCTCTGATTCAAATTTTGCATTGCTGTGCTTACAACTGTGACATTCAGGTTCTTGATTCCATATGGGGCATACAGAGTAATGAGTCGTGGTGTAGCTCATGCTACATGCTGGCTTGGCCTTTGCCTCTCCCATGATCATTACCTTGTTCCATGCTAAGGTTTAGCCACATAACTTCACTGAAAACATGGGAAGTACTCCATTTGTGCAGATGGTACCCACTGATCTGTCTTCTCAGGATCACCCAGTAGTTGTTGTCTTGCCGAGAGGTGTAGAGCAATCCCTAGGCAGCCTCAGTGCCAGGAACTCTGAGCGGGGTAAATGTCGCTCCCATTTTACAGAAAAGCAAAGCAAGACTCCAGAGCTAGAGTGAGTCTAGTCATGGCTTCCCTCTTGCTTTTTTGCATGTTTGCTTTTTTACAGTGCTGGAGGTAGAACCCAGGGCCTCATACTTGCTAGGCAAGTGCTCCACCACTGAGTCTTGCCATCAGCTCACGAGTGACGTTATTAAATGAGATTAACACACTTTCTCACCCCAGTTCCTCGGGCTCACTCTCTCCGCTCGTGGTACCATGAATCCCACAGTGGAAGAACCTGTAGGTCATATTTCTTTTCACCCTCTGATACATCCTAGTTACACAATAAATCTTAATAAAACTTGATTGATTATTTGGAAGACAAATTAAGGCTACCGTCTTGGCAGAGTATTTTATTTAGGTAGTTCAGCAACAATGAGAAGATGCTGGCATCCTAGATTAGCTGGTTAAAATATTATTAGAAGTTAATTCATATTTTAGCAGATAATTCCTAATTAATTTGCTGTAGTTATCTTGTTAAATGTCAATTAACTCTCTCCGCATCCCTTACAGTTTTCTGCCATTCCTAAAATGTAATTATGCAGCTATTGCTTGCGTACCTTTACGGCTTGTGCAATCTCCCAGTTAAATATGTCAAAAAGATTTATCTTCCAAGTTCTTAATAACATCACTAAATGCTCTAATTAATAATCAATAATCCATTTGCATAATTAATTGTTGAAAGAATCCCGGTGGGATGGTGCTTGTGGCTAGCTTCTCTCAGGCTGGAACTGCTATCTCCTGCAGCAGCTCTGGCCCGAGTGGAGAGTTTATCTAAGCCACTCAGATCCCTCCAGGGCACAGAACAAGAGTGCAATGTTTTGTGGGAAGTCCTTATTTATGCAATTGCTTAACGCTATGAAATATAAGTGTCTCTGTGGAGCAGAACCTATTTGTTGGATATGAATTTTCACCGACATAGGCTCCAGTGAGCAAAAATAAGTTAGTTCATTTTCCTAAATGGTGATTTAATTTTCTACATCTGAATCCTCATCGTACTTGATACAGAAACTTAATCTAGCCACTCTCAGGCAATGTAGTGTCTGCTAAGGTAAATGAGGTTGGAGCTCAGTTATATTGTAAATGACTCTTAGGAGGGGCAGGGTGTGGGATCCCCACCACTGGGTTCTGGAGAGATCTGTCTTGGTTCTAGGCTGCCATCTTGAGAGATGGAGTGGAAGTCTGGTCCTGCATAGAGTCCCTTCCACAGAGTTTAACCACAGGGTCTCATTTAATTATGGTTCCCCTTGGTGCTACCTTCTGAAGTTTATGGATTTGCTTCAGCTCATTTCTACCCTCAGGTGTCTGTTCCTATCAGTCCTTCCCTGTTATTCTTCCTTCTCAGACAGCCTTTCTATGACCCTAGAAAGACCAGGACCACCATGGGCTTCACTATGTCCAGCTCATCTCTTTAGCCTCCTTCTTGTTCACACACCCAGAAGCCAAGTGTTGTACAAGACACGATGAGGTCTGCACTTGCGTGTGGTCCCAGGGAGGGACAGGTTTCAGAAACTCAAAGCAGTGGAGATATGGCACAAAGACAAACCCAAACATCTATCTTGCAGATTCCTTCCAACTCTTCCTCCTCTCCCTCCTGTTTAGGGAGGCCACAGGGCAGAGGTGGATCCACACAGGGAAGTCCCCTTTTGTGCGTCTCCTGGTATGTCCGGACATCCCTGACAAAGTTCCATTGTTGTTCTTTTGTTGTGGGTGAGAAGTGTCCTTGTCGACAGATGGGACAAGAGTGGTCACAAGTAAGCTGGATGTCATCTCAAAATGCTACTCAGCCACACCATTATCATATCAGGCCCAAGGCAGGAGCATGCAGTCACGTTACACTCAGACAAAGAGGAGCAGACCAAACATACACCGTAGAGGCAGGAGCCACACAAAGCCCTGAAGGTTCTGGGAGGTGAGATTTAGCTGTGAGATCCATAAAGGGAGGGTGGATAAATGGACCACTGTCCCCACTAGTCTGCTGCCTGGTGGAGAGAAGATGTTTGCATGATTTGTCTTCATCCCAATCCTCCGGCTTCACTTAAAACAAAAGTGTGTATGCTTAGAGCTGAAAGCCGGGTGTCCTAAGGGCTTCCCAAAGGCAGGGGAAAGGTGTTTTAACGTAAAATCCTGCCCTTGTTCATTGACCTTCCAGCTGCAACTGGTAGAAGAAAATAATGTTTTGATTTGGAGAAGAAACCCCTGTATCCAAGGACGTCCAAGCCTGGGTGCCATTGCCAGATGACACAGCCAAGATGGTTGTATAGCATATCAACAAGACTTGTCACCCCTCAGAAAGCAGCTCACACATCAGGGCTTTTACAGGGAAGAGATACTCTTCATTCCAGAAGAGCAGGAGTGAAATGAACTATGAGTCTTGCCAGGAGTCCCAATGACCTACCTGTTGTATCAGCCCCTGCATCCTGAACAGAGAGACTGGGCACCCCTGGGAGGGGTCCTCTGTCTTCACCATGCTCTGCAGCTCCAACAGGCCTTTAAAGGCTGGTTTATCCACAAAATGGGGGTGACGTAAGTAAAAGTTGTGCGGGTGGCTTCTTGTCTTTCCTTCTTGATGTGTTCTCTGTTCTTCCCATCCTCGGGGACTTCTGGGGATTAACATCCACAGAGGAAAGTATACAGATCCGCTTTACCCCCGAAGATGTTCATCCCTTGCAAAATAAGCCCTCTGTGAGGAGAGCGGTGATACATACGACATGTTGAATTATTGATAACATTTCAGGAAACTCTGAAAGGGAGATGGAGGGTGAACTTTGTAGACAGTCCACAAATAATGATATGAATAAGAGAGGCCATCTCTCCAGGGAGTAGGGGCAGCTGGCGGGGACGTCAGGAGGGGTACAGGAGGTAATCCTAAGAGTCGTGACACCTGGCTCACATTAAAGTTCTGTGAATGTCCCTGTTGGTGAATTGGGAGCAGTCAGCGTACTTCATAGCCTGCTTTGAGGACTCAACAACGGCACGACATAGACAATGTGTGTCAAGATGCCTCCAGGTTCCTGTCTTAGTTCACATAGCTGCTATCACCCCTGGTTACTTTGTGGATTCAATCCAAAGATTTTCAGATGGGTAGGGAGTAGAACACTAAAATGTATCAATGGGAGTAGTTACTCTTCCTTCCGACCTATCTTATAAATACGATTATGCAGCCAAGCCTCAGGGTGGAACAGTTAGGCGAGTGCTGAGGAGGGGGCTGTGTGGAGTGGAGTGGGAGTAGCTGGCCTACCTGGTGTGTGGCTCTCAATAACTAGCACCAGTGTCAGCAAGAGCTAGGAGCTGGGCTGGAGCTGTACCCAGACCACATCTCCTCATTTTATGTCTCCCAAGACTGACCCATGTGCACATCTTCATTCTGAGACAGGTCTGCTTAGCATATATCCAGGTACGGAGACACACTGCGGATTGTCCAGACCTGGAAGAATGATGAACTCTAGCAGAAACAGCCATCTATGGAATAGCTAAGGCATACTTTCCTTCCTCCATCCCCCACCGGCTTCGCCGGGTGTGTGCATCTTCAAACTCACAGGAACAATCGTGCACTCCATACATTCTCCTCTTTTTATGGCTCTTGTTGGTGTAGTGGCATTACTCAGGCTCGGCCGTCCCGTCTCCAGAGCTGATTTCTTTTGCATCTGTGTTTATATGGATATCGTTGGAACAACTAATCCTCCACTCCTGCTGTCAACTCCCATTCCACACTTCACATATTATGAACTTATTTAAACAGAAATCTCTCTCTCTGGGTGTGTTTCTTTCCCATCTGCTTCTCCTCTACCCCATTCTAGCAATTCTCATTTTCTAGCAGCCCTGTGATATCATTCATTGTTGTTCTTTATTTCCTAAGCTGTTTCTCTATCTTTCAGAATAGAAGGAGGTGGGGGTACAGAACACTGTGATTGGCATTCAGGATAATGCTTCTTACCTACAATATTTCTAGATGTGTTACATCAATATTTAAGAGCAAAGATCTCGCCGATGACTATACTTCATATGTGTTCGATGGTTTACAGCTGGTTTTGAAGTGTACTTTAATTTTAGGGAGATTGAGAGGCAGGAGGAAAAGTGTGGCTTTTTATCCAGCTTGCTCTTAATGTCCAGACTTCAGCTACGTGTTGTGCTGACTGGTGTCTGGTTGTTCAGCTTCATTGTTCGTATTCCCCTTAAATGTGTCTTCTGAATGTTAGAATCATGGTGTGGTAGGGATTGGGCTGAGATGTTTCTTATTTTACAAACCAGCTGAAACACGGGGAAGCAAGTCGTCTCTGAATAACAATGTATTTTTAGGATAGTACCATTGTCTAGTGGTTTCTATTGGGTCAGAGACTGTATTCTGTTACTTGGATAATCTGTTACAAACTCTCTAGTTCTGTTTCCCAGTTCTGTCGAGTTTATGTAAATGTGTTGGGACAAAGAAGATCTGTCTACCCAGGGTGAATGCTTTCTCTTGCTACACTAGCCTCACCCAGATGATGGGTGCAGAGCCTTCTGTGTGCTCGTGAGGTCACAAGTGAGGTCAGCTGATATGTATGAGGAGAAATTAGTCTTTTGGGTCTTTGAGGAAGCATAGGTGGATGTCACAGTCTGGTAGCAATTTCCTCAGGTCACTGCATGTGTGTTACACATGGCCTTCCTGGCTCAGCTCTTATGAATAGACCACTTTTCCTTTAATCTATAAAGAAGAGATTAGGTAAAAGATGATCCCACAGAACACTGGACCCTGAGTTGAGAAACACCTAAACGATTAGAAATCTTTTCAAGCCTCAATGGGCTATATTAAAACTGCCTCGTGCATAAAGAATGTTACCAAAGTATCCACCTATCTTGAGTAATGCTCAGCTGGGCTTTATAGCCTACACCACATGGAGGCCCTTGCTCCTTTTTCCCCTGCCTTGAGAAAGTAAAGGGATTCCAATTGCCTCCCAGTAGAACTGTTTTATTAAACATATAGACACATTTATTTTACAAAAATGGTAGCAACATTTCTTCTGTAGTGAGGCTATCACTTCAGAATCATGTTCACATAGGACCACTTTCAGCCACAGGCAAGACAAGAAAGGAAGGAAAGTGCAGTTTTGAAAGTGAAGTTGCAGACCCAGCGTGGGAAGCAAAAGTGGGTTCTCCTTACCTGGCTCTCAGCCCACAGGTCCTAGGATGCCTTTCAGGAACAGAAGCTTCCAAGCATCAAGCAGCCCCGCTCACTGTCAGAAATATCCCTCTTTCTGTCCCATCTATCCAGGGGTACTAACTAGCTTATTTGGAGCTTCTGTTATGGAATCGCAGCCTGGTTTACTCCTTGCCAACTGACTACCTCCTTTTGAACCTCAAGACCACAAAACAGAAGAGTGGTAAGTTCCAGGAGGATGTCAGTCGAGACCTTCTGTTTGAAACCTCCGTCTCAGAAGTGGCCATTCAAGCCTGCACAGCTGGAGACAACAGATGATGCGAACAGGTCCAGCTGGAAATATCTCAGTTATCCAAACAGCTCCAGTTGCACCTGTGGAGTTAAAGTGATTACCATCCACACTAGAATAAAGGTGTCCCTCCTTGCTCAGAAAATCCACTGCTTGCTTGCTTGCTTGCTTGCTTGCTTGCTTGCTTGCTTGCTTGCTTGC
>LOJH01065686.1:0-10436 GCA_001685095.1 Ellobius talpinus | reverse complement strand
GAAGGAAGGAAGGAAGGAAAGAAGGAAGGAAAGAAGGAAAAGAAAGAAGAAAGGGGAAACATGAGCTCATGCAACCCTGTAGAACATGGTTTTTTAATACATGGTTCCAGCAGAAGCCTAAAACCTTCTTAGGTCCCTTGGAACCTGGGTCTAGGCAGTCAGTTGAGGGTTGTCCCTTTCTGAGGCTCCTTTTTTAGAGTCAGCACCGGCAGAGCCAGAGTTTTGGTCAAGCTCTCGGAATGAAGGTTAGACTGAGTCTGCCAGAAACTGGGGGCTTTACTCGTGTTTGCACTTATTCCTTCGTTCCACAGACTTCCCAGCTCCTTCCCATTAAGGGTCCCAACAACAGAGGGGGTGCCCCAGGAATGTTAGAGCAGGCTGCTCTGAAGAAGTGGCTTTGGAACACGGAGCTAGAGTGTGGCTCCCGGAGGAGCTCCAGGTCAGAGAAACCGCTGTCTCCAATCAGAGCCAGAGGACCCAGGAAAAGGCAAAAACACGCTTGCGTACAGCTGAGTCCAGATCTGGACTCCTACGCTCCCATTCTCCCCTACTGCAAAGTTTCCCGGGAAAGGGTTTCTAGGAGGGCCCGGAAATGGGGATGTATCATAAGCATGGGTGTTCCCTCCCCAGCTGGCGGTGACTTCTCTCCTGGCACCGGGTCACACCTGCAGGACCTCACCCACCGCTGACCTAGATTTCCTGGCCACTCTGTCAACAGTTCTAGGGTGGAGCAAAGCGTGGCTTCTCAAGGCCCAAACAGAGTCTGTGGCCTGCATCACAGAAACCTGGCCTCCCCCTACTAGGGTGGAGTCAGTGCCACATTTGTCAGGGTGGGAGTGAGGCTTCCTGGTGGCTGCTTGGACCCAGCAGTGGCCCTGACCCTCCCAACAAGGCCATGCTCTGGTTTTCAGATGGTTGAAGGCAAAGCCAGAGTTGGGAGCCTCTCAATGGGTGGGGGTGAGCAGCACCCGGTATAGGCCATTATGGACGGGGACTACTAAGGACCTAGAACAAAAGTCATTGCTGCTTTTGAATTCTCCTAGCCTGCTACTCGGGGACTTTCAAGTCAGCTCAGCTCAGGTTAACAGCAGGATCCTCTAGATCAGTGGTTTCCCCCCTTCCTAACACTGGGACTCTTGAATCCAGTTCCTCATGTTGTGGTGACCCCAACAAGAAAATCATTTTCATTGTTACTTCATAATTCATTGTTACTTCATAATTATAGTTTTGCTACTGCTCATGAATTGTCATGTAAGTATTTGATATGCAGGGTATCTGATATGCAACCCACATGAGGGTTGCAATCTCCAGGTGAGAGTCGCTGCTCCAGAAGGATGCCCAGGCTCCTAGCTGCCAGAGTCAGGCTCCCCGCTTGGTCCTTGAGTGACCTATCCTCTCCATGTGAATACCATCCCCTCCCCCAGCACCTGCAGTGTTTTGGGGATGGTTGATCTTGTGGTCACATAGCATAGAAAATTCTGCCACAAGTCTGAGTCTCTATCTTTGGAGCCAAGAGGACTCATGAAGCTCTGGCTGTGCCAAAGAACCTGCAGGCTCACAAGTGAATGGGATACTGCAGGCCTCAAAGTCTCCATCCAGGGTAGGCGCTTGGCCACTTCCCTGCCAGCCTGTTGTGGGTGAGAACGCTGCCCTCTCCTTCTCTTGCTCTCCTCTTTGTAGCCTGCAATAGTTAGAGCAGACCAAGTTAGGATGCCAGGGCGCATCTGGACTGAGAGCCCTCAGCAGTTCCCGGGTATAGAGGGCCTATGAAAATGATCCAAATTAGAAAGTAGTAATCATTCTAGGCTGTTCCCAGACTGCAAACTCACAGTTAAAGATCTTTATAAGGAACACCACGACTTTTGAGTCGTTGTGGTCCCAGCACTTGGGCAGTGGAGACGGGTGGATAGGAGTTCAAGGCTATGAGTGCAAGGTCATTCTGGATAGGTGAGACACCTTGTCTTGGAAGGAAGGGAAGGAAGGAGGGAGGGAAGGAGAGAGGGAGTGGGGGAGAGAGGGAGGGAGGAAAGGAAAGAAAAGAAAATTCAGGACACTCAATGATTTCGCCTTTACCTAGGGGGACCACAATTTGAAAACTGAAGAACTGGAAGCAGGAGGAGGAATCACTTGTGGTCCCTATGCTGTGCCTGCCCCCCCCCCGCCGCCGCAGTTTGAGTGCCCACCTTCTGTAACCTTGCTTCCCAATCCTTGAAGTTCTGAGTCTTTGGAGATGCTCAGGCCTCTAGCCATTCAGACCCAGAATTTGGGCCCGGCTTGTGTCTGAGCTCAGAGGAGGTGAGTGGCAGTGTGTAGCGTGGGCAACTGGTGGTTCTGAAATATGCATTGCTTTTCCACTAAGGACAGGCCAGGGGTCTTGGTCATAGAGAGTGCTGGCTTCATTGGGAGCCCCAGCCCTAGCTTGCAGGTAGAAGAGGGTCCCACTGTTTCCAGAAAGATACCAGACAGCTGGGTCCTCTTGCTCCGTCCTGGTAGGCAGTCCTAAACCTTGCGTATTTCCCTGGCACCTGAAATCGTATCTGGCTCCCTCTGAAGCCAGGGAGGGACGTGACCTTAGTCACCGTCCACTGAGGGTGGGGCAGAGCAGTAGAGTGGAGATGCTGTAAGAGCTGGGGGCCACACACTGGAGGCCAAGCCCAGCCTTCTCTCTGTGATCTGCCAGGATGGACATCTGGACCAGAAGGGACGGAGAATACACCTGTTCCAAACGCTCCAGATAAAGAGTGGGCTGGCCCACGCCCAGGACTTGACTGGAGGCATCAGGGACACCTGGGCCTCTTGGCTCTCTGCCAGGCCTTCCATCCATGTGCACCTTGCTGTTCGTAGCTGTGGAAGGTTTCCATGAGTCAGGCCAGGAAACCACGACTGAGTACTGTGACAGGTGTGACCGTCCCTTGAGAGACAGAGCTGGGCATACTTTTCTTTGGCCTCTACTGTCCCTTTTCAGCTGCTCCCCACTGGTAGAACTGGAGTTATTGCTTCCATACAGGACAGTCTTTTGGGACCCTGGCTACGGGTTCTCCTACTCCCCCCACTATCCTCTGCTACCCTCACCTAGGCAAAAGGACCACGCCAGATCACTGCTCCCTTGGGGATCTGAACAACAAGAAAAGGGACCAAGATACTGGCCTGTGCGGCACCCCAGTCCTCCAAAGAAGTGAAGAGTCAGTTGTGTTGGCACCCAGTCAAAGGCTGAATCTCTCCTAAGCTTCTAGACTCTTCTTGCTGACCACGAACAAGCCTGCTCCCTCCTTCCTCTTACCTCTGTTGGTAGTATGTGAGCTGTGTGCCTACTATAATCTGTTTTGTGTACCTCTCCCATTTATATGATGATGTCAGGTTAATGATATTAGGAGGTGAAGCTTCAAGAAGTCGTAAGTATGGTTCCCCTAGGATGGGGACCAGTGGCCCAGGGAGGGAGTCAGCTGAGCGTGGTAGTCCAGACCCATAATCCCAGTACTCATAAGGCAGAGGCAGGATGATCATCAGAGATTTGAGGCCAGACTGCTTTACATAGTGAATTCCTGGCCAGTCAGATTCACAAAGGAAGACTGTCTCAAAAACACCGAAAAGACCATTCTATGAGCCTGCAGCAGGAAGGCACCATCTTGTTTCTGGATTTCTCAGCCTCTGGAACCATGAGGTAAACCGTGAGGAGCAACTTCACTGTTTGTGACCACCCGCTCGGTGTGTGGAGACTCTTTAAAGCAGTACCCGGAATATGACCTCCCGTGGGAATGGACTCTGCAGGAAAGGAGCTCAGAGCAGAGTGAGCTTTGCTTCTGATCAATATAACTGGCTTTCCTTTACAAATGGAAATTGTGGACAGGGCATCGATCTACTCAGGGCAACCCATGCGAGATGAGGACCCTGCGTACAAGACAAGGAGGAAGTTGTGTCTGGTCCCTTCTTCACAACCCTCAGAGGAGCCACAAGACAGCAGATTCTGGATGCTTCTAAACTCGGCAGCTTAAAATTCCAGATGAGAGAGACTGGAGAATTCTCAAGACAACACAGAAACCTTGTCTGAGTCCCCAGCCTGCCATCTTTAGGGTCCAGCAGTGGTGTCACCTGTTGCCCACGTTGCCACCTGCCAAGCCACCTCGAAAGCTGCAGGCTTGCCAACTCCACTATACTCAAGATAATTCTTTAAGATCGCTTCGCCTAGCCCAAGCAGTGGTGGCGCACGCCTTTAATCCCAGCACTAGGGAGACAGAGGCAGGTAAATCTCTGTGAGTTCAAGGCCAGCCTGGTTTATGGAGCTAGTTCCAGGACAGCTAGGGCTATAACATAGCAGAAGCCCTATCTAGGTAAACAAAAACAAGCAAACAAACAAAATCACCTCACCTGAGTCTCTATTGCCTGAGAACTCTCAGCCAGTCTCAGCAGCTTTCAACAGATGAGCTTTGCTTAATGTACCCCATATTTCATGTGCTTATTTACAAAAGAGAAGACAATGGAATTTTATATTTTTAAAAGATTTAGTATTAATGTTATTTATTATTTTTATTATAAAGTATGTGTGTGTCCTGCAGAGACCAGAGTTGCAGATCCCCTGGAGCTGGAGGTACAGGGTTTTGTGAGTCATCTGATATCGATACTGAGAACCAAACTCAGGTCCTCTGCAAGAGCAGTCCAGTTCTTAATCACCGAGCCAGCCCTCCAGCATGGAATCTTTCTCCATTTAACAATGTGACTTATAGAAGTCCTGATTCAGAAGAGAAAAGTGCCTCGTAGGAGTGGGAAAAGGAGGACCTGGAAACGAAGGGGCTGAGCCGGTGACACTGAAGGACAGTTGGTTGTCAGGGCAATCCACTGGAGATGACTAGCAACCAGTCTGATACCTTAGATACCAGAGTGGTTCAATTCTAATACGCAGATTCCACATTACAAACAGGCGACTGCTTCCTAGGAAAGGAAAACGTAGCAGCCCTGTCGATGCTAAATGTGGGCCCATGTGATATTCATTTCTTACTAGGAACCCATATGTTGATGTTTTGTATCCTCCCTAGACCAGTGACTCCACATTGTCAAGTTAACAAATCAACTTCCCAGACTGCAAGACTAATACACAAAGCTTAGGACAGAATTCAATGTGATGGGCCCTATGCCAGCCTGTCCAATCCTGGCTGGACACCATCCTTCCCTGGCCTGCCCTGTTGGCCATTAGCTGAACGATATCTCTGCTGAAGGAAGCCTTAAGAATGGGTTGTTGTCTAGCACAGTTGTGCAGCCATAGTAGATCCCCGAGACTAAGCAATTGTCTTGGGTTTCTATTGTTGCTATGAAACCATGACCAAAGCGACTTGGAGAGGAAAGGGCCTATTTGGCTCACACTTCCACATCACTATTCATCATCCTAGGAGGTCAGGATAGGCACTCAAAGAGGCCAGCAGAGGCAGGAGATGATGCAGAGGCCATGGAGGGGGTGCTGCTTACTGGCTTGCCCCCCATGGCTTGCTCAGCCTGCCTTTCCTATAGAACCCAGGCCCACCAGTCCAGGGATGGCACCACCCACAATGTGCTTGTTGGGCAAGCCTGAAGACCTAAGCTCAGATCCCTGGAACCCACATATATAGGAGTGCAAGCATCTGCAGTCCCTGATATTCCCTACAGGGAGATGGGAGGCAGAAGACTCTCTGAGAGCTCAAGGATCGGGTAACCACATGGTAAAGAGACCCTGTCCCAAACAAGGAAAACTGTCCTCTGACATCCACATGTGCATGCTTGCACCCAACCCTCATGAGCAAGCATTGATGTACACACACACACACACATACACACATACACACACACCACAGACATATACTTAAGTCATATATATGTACTGCTGCCATGGGGAATAAGTTTTCAACACAGTTTTGGGAGACACATTCCAGCTATTCCACGACTGAAATGCAGGTGTGGCCTGGGGATGTGATGAAGAGATGGAACCTTGGGGAGATGGTTAGGAGTCAGGGATGTAGCTCAGTTGGTAGAATACTTGTCTTGCATGCACAAAACTATGGGTTTAATCCCCAGCATTGCACTGACATCAAACCTGGCATCTGGCATGGTGGCACATACCTGAAATGCCAGAACTTGGAAGATAAAGGCAGGAAGATCGGGAGTTCAAGATCATCCTCAGCTACATGGTGCATTTGGGGTTAGCCTGGGCTTCATGAAACCCTACCTTAAACAAACAAACAAACAAAAAGAAGTAGTCAGGCTGTGTTAGTTGCTTCTCCAGTTGCCATGATAATAAAGCACTCTGAAGAAAGCAACCGGAGAGAGAAAAGGTGGATTTCAGCTCACGGCTCAAGGTTACCACCCCTTGTGGTGGGGAAGTCACAGCATGGGGAGCAGGGGCAGCTGGTCACATTGCAGCTGTAGCCGGGAAGCAGAGAGCAATGAAGACTTGTGCTCAGCTCACTTCTCCTTTTCCTAAAGGCCAGGATCCCAGCCTAGGGAATGGTGCCACCCACAGTGGCACCATCTCAATTGACCAAATTAAAAACAAAGTCCTCCATAGCTGTGTCTAGATTCTGGTCTGCAAGGGGATGGTAGATCGCACCAAGTTAGCAGGTGAAATTAGCCTTCGCCTAGGTCAAGAAGGTTTCCCCTTGTAAGTGGGCTTCTGCCCATGTTGGAGGTGTTGTCCTGCAGTGTTCTACCAGCTTGTCCTTCCTCTCTCTGCTCAGTGAGAACACAGTTCTCATCTCTGGTATATGCAGACGTCATCATCACACAACTTAACCTGCTGGTGCTTTGATCTTGTACCAGCCTTTGGAAATGTGAGAAATAAATATATTTTCCACGAATCACTGCCACCAAGAAGACCAGGACTGGCCATGGCTTTGCCCTTGAGTTTTGTGAAAGGGTAAAGCCTTGTCTAGGTGTGGCTTCTCAGCTCTCTGCTACAGAGGACAACTGGAACTGTAAACAAAGGCATTGTCCTCCAAAAGCCTCCCCTAGTGAGACAGCTCCATGGTCTCCAGACCTCCCGAGAGGAGAATCTGCCATCTTACAGGTACTCTTACCATGAAGTGGCATCCAAAGTGACACTCTCAACCCTAGGCAGGCTTGGCCTCTTCTCGTCCCATGATGTGAATTTGGACACAGCCCTGTCCTTCCTGCTCCTGGGCCTTATATCAGCTCCCTCTAGACTTCAGTACCAATAACATCTGAATGAGATGCCCTTACGGTAGGTCTGGGGCTAACAGCAGCCACTCAAAAATTAGTTCATTCTCTGCCTTCATCATAGAAGGTTCTCAACCTTCCCAATGCTGCGACCCTTTATTGCAGCTCCTCATGCTGTGGTGACCCCAAGCATAAAATTATTTTCGTTGCTTCATCATAACTGTAATTTGGTCGCCTTTATGAATCCTAATGCAAATATCTGTGCTTTCTGATGATCATTGGCAACCCCTGTGAAAAGGTGTTGAGAGTCGCTGTCATAGATGGTCCTGCTTCTGCTGCCTCTGGCTATCTTGATGCCGTCTGTCCTGCCTTGATGCTGTCTGTCCTGCCATGAACACCAGGGTCCTTTGTCATTCTTCTCTGACCCCCGTCATCAGCTCCTCAGTTGTTGGACCGTCACTGTCTACCACCCCTTCCAATGACGTCATGGCCCTGTGGCCCAACATCCTCCTGCCCCCAAGTTCTCACTTTGAAAGCTAACCTTGACAGGTCATCTAACCCTGTCAACACTTCAGATTGTGTAGCTACGCTATTTCAGCTCACCCACTTCTTGGGCCGACCTAGCAGTCACCTGGGACCTCTGTCCCTCTATCTGTTCTCTATAAGCCCCATCTGCATGCGTCACCATGTGGCACACTGTCCATGTGTGGAGATCTGTCCTGGTCAGGGCCGGAGGAGCCCAAATGGTCCCTCTTTGGCAGGGTGATGTCCAGCAAATTTTTTAACTTCTCTGGGAAGTAAGCGATTCCTGCCTTGTGGTTCCTGTCACAAGGACCAGCAATCCTGTGGTGGTGGTGGTGGCATGGGGCCCAGCCAAAAAGGTGCTCAAGGACAGTGGCTGCCCTGGAACCACTGAGGTCTGGGTGCAGGGAGTGGAAGTCTTGTGGGGGAGCAAGTGATGGGATGGGACTGGAGTCATTCACACGGCACCCGCGTGGCACCTAAAGGCTGCCTGGGCCATCCCACCCCCCACCAAGTCTTGTGATACAGACAGAGACNGAGCCACTATGATGCCTGGGGTGGTCCATTAGGTTGGTGAATTGCCATGTGCTGCTGAAGCTCACTGGGCATCTGACTCCGGAAGTGGGGTTTCTCCATCCCCATTTTAAATCCAAGCATTGTGTCACCAAGTATCCTCCAAGTAAAACCCTCCGTGGAAAGTCCAAGATTAGACCAGCCCCCTGGCTCTGAAGAGCATCAGGCGTGAGAATAGCTGGAAGGTGAGCCATTCCCAGCAGAAGGCCCAGCCTCCTGGGGCTAATGCCACCCCTGGCAGGTGGTCCTGCGTGGTATAAGAAAACAGGTTGAGTAAGCCGTGGAAAACAAGTCAGCCTTACTCCGTAGTCTCCCCTCTCCTTCCTGCCCTGACTTCCGATTACGGTGGGCTGTAAACTGCAGGATGACATCATCCCTTTCCTCCCCAGGATGGTTTCGGTACCGTGTTTGTTACAGTAACAGAAAGGAACTAGAACATTGGTACTCGAGACTGAAGTCCAGCCATCTGAACAGAGCAAGGGTCTTTGGTATACTTGGGCAGTGTTTCTGAATGACCTGAGTCAGCTTGGGGCTATCTCAGGCCATGCACGGAACACATAATAGGCATCCTGGCTCCTGGCCAGGAGTGGCTGCTGGGAGACTCATGGAGCTCTGTGCCAGGAGACAGGGCTAGTGGGCCTGTGTTATCATGCCCACTCATGCCTGTATTGTCCGTGTGTGCACACACACATTCGTGGTCACACAGAACCACCCCTTGATTTGCAGTTTAGGCTGTGGTCACCCACTTTTGTGTGTGCAAGTTTCTGAGAGGCAAAGGTGTGCCCTTCCTGGTGTGTCCTCTGGTTACAGAGTTTGCTTCTGGATGGGCAGATGGGCATGGACAGATTGATACAATGGGCCACCTCCCTATTTATTTAACTGTGGTCTTTTCTTTTAGAGATGTGCAAAGTTCTGGTTGTGAGCCACACTCCACTTAAGAAAAAAAATTGAAATGATCTTTCAAATAAAACATGCAGAACAGCCAGGCAGTGGTGGCGCATGCCTTTAATCCCAGCACTCAAGAGGCAGAGGCAGGCAGATCTCTATGAGGCCAGCCCGGTCTACAGAGCAAGTTCCAGGGCAGCTAGGGCTGTTACAGAAAAACCCTGACTCAAAAAAAAAACCCTCAAAAAAGCCCACACAGAACTAGTTACATGTTCCCTACAGGCATTTGTGTCACCATTAAATTGCACACACATTGGTGTTCCTATGTAATTCTGCCATGCAGGGACATATGTGGCTGTTGCAGTTCTTGTGAGCACACACTGCAGTACCAATTGCCTAACAATGCAGGTCTCAGCGATGTCCCCATCCTTGAGTCACAGTGGCACTTGGCATCCTTTTCCTACTCCCACAAGGAGGCTGGAGGTCACATCCTTTGAGTGTTCGGGTACGACACATTCGAGTGTGCTCTGGCCGGGTTTTCTCTTTTATCTACATAAAAAGTCTTAGTGTTTTACCTTGTAGATCCAGCTAGACAGGCTGCCCAGTCAGCTTCAGGGCTCTGTCACTCTCGACCTCCCATCCTCATGCTGGGGTTACAGACGACGATAGCACCTGCTTTTTTCTGTGAGAACTGGAGGTCCAAACTCACATATTCATGCTGCATGGTAGGTACTTTACCGACAATCTCCTTAGGCCCAAGGGTCTTCTTTACTGGAGAATTCTAGCAGTAATCCCAGTCCACTGGCCCAGTCAGATCAATGCTCTTTTCCAGTTGGTTCTCAGCAACTCAGTGGCGGACATGGTGGGTCAGGTGTGTTTTCTGTCTTTAGTGACAAATAGAATACCTCTGTTCCTCCAACTGCTCACTTAACACTTAGATTCTCCTGAGAGAAAACAGGGAGGCCTCCTAACATCCTCCTCTGCTCACTGCTTCTTAGAATACCACCAGTGACCTGATGTACCTTACGCTGGGCCAACAGCTCCTGGGGCAGGATTTCACCCACCTACCCAGACCCTAACCCACTGACTGAGGGCTAAGGACTTCACCTGGTGGAAGAATATGGCACCTCCATAGCCTCTCCAGGTAGGGGATCCCCATCAGGGGTGGGGTGGGGTAAGCCAGGAGAGACAAATTGGGACAATAGGCACTTTCTATCTCATCCTTAACAAGCCAACTTGAGATGGACATTGATCTGTGCAATGAGGGGAGAGTATTCCACTAGGTGGCGCCATCACCCCTCACTTAGGGATGAACAGGA
>LOJH01065684.1:0-10436 GCA_001685095.1 Ellobius talpinus | reverse complement strand
GGAGGGGAGGAGAGGAGAGGAGAGGAGGGAAGAAGACCAGAGCAGAGCATGGGGTAGTGTGCACCTTTAACCAACTCAGGAGGCAGAAACAGAGGAGAGAGAGAGTGGGGCAGAAGGGGAAGGAAAGAAGGAAGGGAAGAAAGAAGTGTAACTCAGTGTGTAGAGTCCTTGACTAACATGGGCAAGGCCCTAGATTTGATCCTAAAAACTGCTACATATACATATATGCATATGTTTAGGTACATAAATATATGAGCATATATATGTTAAGCAAAATAATCTGACATACTTAATTTTCATCCATTGGAACATAAAGTCAGTAGTCATCACCAAGCTGATAAATTTTGGGCTTGCAAGATGGCTCATGGGATAAAGACAGTAGCTGCCAAACCTGCTGAGCTGAGTTTGGTTTTCAGGACACATGTGGTGGAAGGAGAGAGCTGACTCCCACAGGTTGTCCTCAGCTGCCATATACACACCATAGCATATATGATGCCTACACAATAAATAAGTCAAGAATAAATTTTAATGAATGATAAATTTCATTGCCAGAGAAGTACATGCAGGAAGATTACAAATTTAAGGCCACCTAGGGCTACCTAAGAGAGGTTGCTCACATTGAATAGGCGGGCTGATCAAGTTGAAGCACATGAACTTGGGTATGAGGGTGCAGCACCTGAAAAGTCCTAGATTGGGAGGGAAAGTGGGTGGAAGGGAGAGGGGAGAGTAAATGTGCAGATGAGTGGGTGCAGTAAGGAGGGGAGAGTGAGTGTGGATGAGGGTGCAGTGGGGAGGGGAGAATTGTGGATGAGGGGTGCAGTGTGGGGAGGGGAGAGTGTGTGGATGAGGGGTGCAGTGTGGAGAGGGGAGAGTGAGTGTGTGGAAGAGGGGTGCAGTGGGGAGAGGAGAGTGAGTGTGGATGAGGGGTGCAGTGGGGAGGGGAGAGTGAGTGTGTGGATGAGGGGTGCAGTGTGGAGAGGGGAGAGTGAGTGTGTGAAAGAGGGGTGCAGTGGGGAGGGGAGAGTGAGTGTGTGGATGAGGGGTGCAGTGGGGAGGGGAGAGTGAGTGTGTGGATGAATGGGTGCAGTTGTTACTTTAGTGCAGAGTAAGCTCACCCAAGGCCAGGAATTTAGCAGATTTCTTCTAGAGTACTGAGCAAGCAACCAAGACATGTGAGTGTAGTTAAAGGAATGGTTTGTGAATTCTTTGCTTCCTATCTATATATCTATCTATTTATTTATTTTGAGGGAGTTGAGACAAGGTTTTACTCTGTAGTTCAAGCTAACTTAAAACTCAGCAGATATCCCAAGCTGGTCTTGAACCCATAACAATCCTGTCTCATTTTCCCAAGTGCTAGGAATAAAGGCAGGTGCTGGAAAGATAGCTCAGCAGTTAAGAGCACTGCCTGCTCTTCCAAAGGTCCTAAGTCCAATTCCCAGCAATCACATAGTAGCTCACAACCATCTGTAATGAGATCTGGTGCCCTCCTGAGGAAGAGACCTGGTCAGTTATCATCATCAACTTAGACCATTGAAACCCAATATTGACAAGTTCAACAGAACCACCATATACAGGCTGTCCATGCATGCTTCAGCATTGCCAGGGCATAAGTTTCATTTTTTTCAAATTTCATGAATACTGACATAAGCCACCATTTCAGCTGACTTGCGAATTCTTAACCTTGACTGCCCAGTCAAGCCACTATTTTCCAGAGTGTCCCAGAGATCCTGGATTACTTGATAGAGGGTATGCCCTGGACATCAGATGGTGGTAAAGCTCTGCAGGGAACGCTGTGCAGGAGCTGAGGGATAAGTGACATTGGGGTCCTGAAGAAGAGGAAGCCACACGGTGGCAGGAGGAGACTCTGAAAATGCAGGAAAAAACAAACTGTGGACCGTGTAGGCTGAGTGCACAGTGAGCTGGTGCCTCCCGAAGTCCTGCAGCTTTCCTCTGCCGCACACATCGCCACCTTCCCCTCACAGAGCTGCTGAGGACTAAGTGGGGCACAGGGACAGTGCTGGATGGTCTCACTCCATTATAATATCTGAGGTGTGAGGTCCGAGATGGACAAAATGCCTTTTGATATCATAGAGACTGGCCTAGGTGCAGCTTGGAATTCCTGCCTAGCAAACACGAGCCACGGGGCCCAGGTTTTAATTCCTGGTACTAGAAAAATAAAATTTAAAAAACCTCGGAGAAATCTTCATAGTATCCCAGGTGACATTGGGTGCTACTAGAGGGCACTGTGTCCAGCAGCCAGTTTGCCCCTCTCATGTCCTACACTTTAAACCCTTAGATTTTTATTATTTTAAGAAGCCTAAAAATTACTATGTCAAAAAAGTCATGTCAGTGAGTTCTAGATAAACACTTGCTGCTACTTCCGGTTATACCAAGGCTAGTGCTGGGCTTTTGTTGATCCTAGGATGCCCACTTGTGTGTGCTCTCTACATCTATCTATACCTCTGGATCTTGGATGCAGGTTGGGTGTGGATGCTGAGTTTTACATCTTAGACCAAAAATATCTGGCCCTGACAGATCTAAGGACTAATAGTGTTCCCTTGCAGGATCAATGCTCAGGAAAGGCACGGGCCCTTATGCTTTGTAACAGCCCACGTTCCCAGGAACTGTTTTGACTTCTCAGTTCTCCAAGACGTAATCCCCAAACTTTTTGTTTTTGTTTTCGTTTGGTTGTTTTTTGTTTTTTCAAGACAGGGTTTTTCTGTGTAGCCATTCCTATCCCGGAACTCACTTTGTAAACCAGGCTGGCCTCTAACTCACAGAGATCCTCCTGCTCTGGAGTGCTGGGATTAAAGGCCTGTACCACCACCGCCCGGGGCCATAAACCTGTTTTTAAAGGAGAACTACCCATCTTGTGGTCCATGCAGTAAAACCATACACAAATGACTCAACTAGAAAGTTTACTTAAACAAAGAGTGACCAACTGCCGAACATAATACTGTAGCTGAACTCGGCTTTACTTGTAAGTCTTTTAGCGCCCCGGTCGCTGCAGCACAAGCCAGTGTGTCTGATGAACTAACCCCTCCTCAAGGAGAATGGCTGGAGAGGTGAACACTGAAAAAGGAACTGAAGGAGTTACAAGTTGAAAGAGAAGCTCCATTGGAGGGGGAACCGCAGTGAAGGAACAGGGCTTTTGGAGGGGGGAACGCAGAGTGAGCCGTGAGTGCGGTGGGAGGGGGGAACACAGACTGACCCGAAAGAGCAGTCGGAGGGGGAAAGACAGAGTGCGGTGTGAGTGCCGTGGGGGGAGGGAACACAGACTGACAGGGAGGAACAGTGGGAGGGGGAAACACCGTGATTGGCTCATCTTCCAACCACGCAGGGAACCTAGGGAACGGAGGTTCCTCGATAGCCTCCCTGTCCCGCAGCTCGCCTTCCTTGGGTGGCGGCGTCTTCCCCTCCGCTTCCTTCCTGTGGGTAGCTTCCCAGGTCTCTGTGGGGGGACAGGTCTCTGGTCCCGCTTCCTTCAATAGGTGGGTCTTTTCCGCTTCCATGGCTGCTGTTCTCCTTGCCTTCTCTGAATGGGTCTCCTCTCCTTGGAAGGATAGGTCTCTCCACCTCTTCTTTCCTGTTGGTAGTTTTGGGTGGGCAGGTCACATATTTCTCTTCTTGACCTCTTTCTCCTTGGAGAAGTTGGGACTCTTGCTTCAGGCCCCTGGGCTGCAATGCCTCAGGCCTGTAATTACTAAGCGTTTAATAATAGCTACACCTGGACGGGGTGCAGAAGATTTCCATTAGAGGGCTGGTGAAAACCTGGAAGGATGCAACCACTTGATAAGTAAGGCAGCTCTGCTAAATGATCGTATTAGTCACCCAAGAATCCTGCGCCTACTCTTCCCCTCTGACCGCCTGTGCATCTACAGCACACTTCCGTCAAGAGGAGCAGATTTAAAGGGCATACCTGTTTTTGACCAGGTTACTGTTTTGAAGGGCTGTGGTCAAGCAGGATGACATCAACCATATTTCCCAACGGTCCTTTTCCTCTGGGGAAAGAGGGGAAAGGGTGCCAGCCCACATGAGGCAGAAGACCAGACCATAGATCCTAGGGTAGGATTGTTACCGAAATTGTTACCGAACCTAGAAGTCACACCTGTGCCCCAAGCCATCTTCAATAACCCAATTAAAAGAGCCATATTAAGTGGGAAACAGGAATGTGTCCACACTGGGAAGTGTGGCAAAGAGGTCCAGTGACCATGCACACAGCCCGTCTTTGGGTCCTGAAGTTAGAGAGATGCTCATCTAAGCAGTCCTGGTCAGTGCAGCTCCCCCACCACAGACCTTCATTGTCCGGGCTTTCGTCTCATACTGTAGGGTGTCAGAACTGTGTGGTGTCTCTTTCCTGAACACAAGTTCTCCTACTAGCTGGCACCTTTTCCTTCTCGCAGTGTAAGATTCCCAGGGACATTCCCATTTTGCTGGAGTCCTTTGTTTCAGTGGTGTGACAGAGGGAGAGACACAGGTGTCTCTTTAGACTACCTTCATTTCTACCTCTCCAGGCCAGGGAGGCAGAGGCTAGAACACCCGAAGTTGCAGAGACCGTGATACCCATGGTCCCGTTAAGGGACCTTGTGTCATGCCCTCTCTACGTCGAGCATCCTGTGACATATTGCCCTCACAGGCACCTACGGCATGACTTTCTGCAGGCAGAACCACTCCTTTCCCTTGTTTCCCCCGTCCCATCTCTGTTCTCAGAACCCAGTGAAACTAAAAACAGGTCTAAGATTCTCTTGATAAATAAAAATAAAGTATGTTTCCGGTCAGTCTGTTGGTCTTCCCCCTACTTCCACAAAGGACCCCAGGCTTACCTCAGACCATAGTCCCCAGTCCCTGGTGTTCAGAGGCAAGGCTGAGCAGGACACCTAGGTCGCACCTCAGTGTTGAACTTGTAAGCCACTGACCTAACCCTTGGAGAGTAGCTCCTCCCCATTCCCAGGCCAGGCCCCAGGGTAGGTTTAGCCACTACCTATCAAGTTACTTGTCAATCAGCTCTCAAGGCAAATGTTCTGGCTAAGAATGTCTTAGCCCTGGAAAGTCTTCCTGCAGGTGGCAGATTTGCTGTCTTGGTCTCCCCACGAGAGACCAGGCTGCCCTTCATATTCACCACTTGGCCTGAGGGTTCCTCTCGTACAAGATCGGCAGGAGAGTTCGGGGTGACTCCCTAGGATTTACTGGTGGCTAAGAAGCCTTTTAATTTTAGAGCTAGTTGTGGGGAGGAAAACTGTAGGGTTTTATATTTTCCAGCTAGCTGGTAAAACTTTATGATGAGGGTAACTGGGCTGTAACTGGGGACACAGCTATGTCTGGAAAGTAAATTCTTTAGCTCCTTTTTCCCTCACGCCGGATGATTGCTTCCCAACATCTGATTAAAGAGTCTCAGCAGACACAGTGGTGACTCCTGCCTGTAATTCCAGCACTCTAGAAGCTGAGACTGGACAGTTGTGAATTTCAGGTTAGCCTGGGCTACAAAGTCTCAAAAGAGAAAAAGGAGGAAGGGGTAAGTGGCATTGCAAGCCTGTAACATCAGCATGTGGGAGGCAGAGGCAGGTTGATCTCTGTGCATTCAAGGCCATCCTGGTCTGTGTAGTTAATTCTAGGCTAGCCAGGGCAACATAGTAAGACCCTGTTTCAAAAGAGAAAATAAGAAAACAAGGAAGAAACAGGCAATGTTCTCAAAGCTTTCTGGCCTGGCTCCATCCGATAGACACATGACAGTCCCATCCACACTTCCTGCGGTGACCAGTCTGAGCTTCTTTTTAAATGCTGGTTCTCATGAGATCCCTGTGTTTTGACTATGCCATTCTGTTCCATAAGCGTTCAGTTCTCACAGAGTCAGGAACGGAAGCGCTGGCCCCTAGGAGCCTTGATAGACTAGGCTCAGCTACTTTTCCCACAAAGCCTGAGCCTAGTGGCTCACACCCAGCCTATACTCTCGCACTCAGGAGGCTGAGGCAGGAGGATTATGAGTTACAGGCAAGCCTAGACTACATAGGAGACCCTGCCTTACCTCCTCTCCCTGCCCAAATCAGAAACTGATGGGACTAGAGCATGGCAAGACCAGGAAAGGAGCTTCACTAAACAGGCAGGGTGACCACACCTGGAGCAGCTGCCTACAGCAGTCCTCGTCACAGAAGAGAAACAAAGGGGAGCCGAAACAAAGGGGAGCCGGGAGCCTTGGAGTTCCCGCGGGAGGACTCCGGGTTGTCTTAGTCTAGACGTCCTCTGGTTGGTCATCATCTTGGGCTCTCTTCTCAGGACTGACCATGCAGAGCTATGTTGGTGCCAACAGTCAAGCCTGTTGTTCCTGAGGTCCAGAGTCACTTAAGTAAGAAAGACTCAGGAGAACTCACAAGAAAGGAAAAGAAACAAGATGGAGTCATAAATATAGTGGAGGGCTGGTGAGATGGATCAGCAGGTTCAGGCACTTGCTTCCAGATCTAACAACCTGAGTTCAAACCTGGGACTCCACATGGGTAAGGAAAGAGCTGGCTCCCGCAGGTTGTCCTCTGACCTCTACCCATGCACGATGGCACGTGCAGGTTCTTCCTACACCTAACACACACACACACACAGAGACACACACAAAATGAAACGAATATAAAGAAAAGTGGGCACTGGAGAGATGGCTCAGCAGTTAGTAATAGCATTGGCTAATATTCCAGAGGACCACGGTTCAATTCCCCACATCCACATGGCAACTCATAACTGCCTGTGACTCCAGTTCCAGGGGACCCAATGCCCTTACACAGACACACATGCAGGCAAAATATCAATGCTCATTGAATTAAATATGTCATTTAAAAAAAGCAAAACTCAAAATGTTGTTCGAGGAGGTCACAGGAGGAGCAGGACTTCTGCTATTTAAACTGATTTGTGTAGAGATTCCTAGAGAGAAAACTCTAGACGATTTAGAGGAGTATAAGAGAGAAAAGGGATTAGAAGGTGGGGGAGGGGTTTAGAATTGTATCCTAAGAGCAGAGGGAGAATGCTGGAAGGTCTGAAGCAGTGGAGTACCACTGAATATCTGGGATGTAGCCTGTGGAGTGTAATAGAGATTAAAAGACAAGTGAACAGTGAAAAGATTGAAGAAGGGTTTGGAGTTCTGTTGGATAACCACCCATTCAATGGCAGGAGGCACCAAGGGAGACAGTCTGGGCACCTTCATGGATAGCACCCCAGCGTGTGTCTGAGATAAGACAGGCACCAGCCACGGCAAGTTTTCAGTAGTGTGCCTCGTTGGTTCATAACGGGAGAGCTGGAGGTGTCACTTGCTAAGAAGAGAAAAATGGAAGGAAAAGTTAACTGAACAGGGATGGGTTTGGGAGTCAAGAGTTTGGAGAGGAAGTAGGGTGGGGCCACCTGGTTGGTGTTGGAGCACACTCTAAGAACGGAGCCTAGGGCCCCACACTTGCTAGGCATGCACTCTACCACTGAGCTACATCCTCAACCCAAATTTGTGGTTATTTTCACTTTGATAAGCTGGGAGATGTCAAATGGAAATCTCAAGTTGGTGACTGGGCAGAGCCCTGTTGGGATTTAAGCCAGGGAGTGTGTGTGCTGTGCTGTGTTTGAGCCTGAAACCACCTGGGCCCGTGATGGAGTCAGGAGGGGAGCTGAAAGATAGCAGAAAGCAGACCCTGGCTGCAGCAGGAAAGTCAGGAGAATGTGGGTCAGGGAAGTGTTTGTGCAGACAGTCACCTTGGGAGCCGGTGTCCTCTGGGGCTCTGTGCTGTGATGACAAAGGGGCCTGCTACTGGAAGAAGAGAGGCTTGTACCATCTGGCAGGGAGCTGACCTTTCCCCGTAGACTTTTATCCTAAACATCTCCCCATTTAGTCATCGTTCCTCCCATGACTGTATTGCTCGGACACTCAGCACTTGCGTGGAACTGTCTTCCCCTGTCTGGGATAATTCCCCTGCGTTCCCAGCCCTCCCCTGGCCTGTCGCCTTTCCTCTTCTTTACTGGCAGTGCAGCTGTCTCACAAGTGAGGCATGTGTGCCCTCTGTTGGTCTGTCCTGAAACTGCGTCAAATCAAGCTCCCTCTCTCTTGCCTGAAAACTCTTAGGAACTGTGCAGTATGACAGCCAGCCCTCCAGATCCCTGGGTTCTGTTCTGGGGTGGGGGTGGGGCAGCAGGAGGGACAATGAGGTCAGTATGCTGGCCACAGGAGAATGTTAGGAGAGCTGCCACAGGACACCTTTTAGGTTATAGGAAGGACTCCAGCTCATGGCCCCGCAGCATCTGGTTCTCTGCAGATGGCTTCGGGCAGAGTCTGGAGTCATATGCTCCATGTTAACGTGGTTCTAGCTGCTTCAGAAGAGTGAGGTCGGGCAGCCAGTGAGACTGCACCACACACAAGATGACTCTGGCTCAGCCTTCAGCATCTAAGAGGTCTGGGCTTTGAGACAGAGAAGTCAAGTATGGCACCAAGATGGTCATGAAACTACGAGAACAGGTCACAGTCACCTGGGATGCAGAAAGCTGCAGGAACCCAGGCTGTAGGGCAGACAGAGCACTGGAGATATGTTAGCTATGAGTTCCTCATGGACGCCACACTGGGGATCTCAGTGGGGACCCATCTTGTGGATTTGAACTTAAGTATGGTAGAACTGGATATAGAGATTTGGGGATTATCACCACCAGATGGCATTTAAATTTAGCATGAGGCATTATAGATGTAAAAGATTAGGAACTCAGGAGATGATCCTGTCTTGCTGCACAGGAGTCTGGGAAAGAGGCCGTGTGGTGGTGGTGGTGCATGCCTTTAATCCCAGCACTCCAGAGACAGAGGCAGATGAATCTCTGTGAGTTCAAGGCCAGCCTGGTCTACAAGAGCAAGTTCCAGAACAGGCACCAAAGCTACAGAGAAACCCTGTCTTGAAAAAAAAATGTCTGGGAAAGAGGAAGGCATGGTCAGCAAGGTGAAAGAGTGTAATAACTGGAGCTGGGCCTAGTGGCACTAGCCACTACTGGGAGGCTAAGGAAGGACCAACCCACAGACAGCCTGTGCAGCTTAGGAAGACCCTGCCTATTCCATTCTATTGAAGTTTTTAAAAGGAGCGCCTGGGGACACAGGTGAGTTATCACGTACTCACCAGGAGGCTCTGGACTCCATCCCAGTTCCACAAAAGGATAAAGAATAGTGTAGGGAGGCAGCAATCACAGGGAGTCAGACAAGGAATAGAGAGGGACTTGGACCCTCCAGCCCAACATGAAGGTGCACACTGAAATCCCAGCCCTGGGGAGGTGCAGCAGGAAGACTGAGAATTCACCTCCCTGTGTGACATGGAGGAAAAGAAAGGGAGAACCATGGGGAAAGAGGAAGAGAAAGGGGAGTGAGAGAAAGAGAAAATGAATAGTCTCTTCTGTCCAGCACTGTATCTAAGTGGAATGAGGATTGGAATGCAACCATAGTTTCTCCAATATTCTTGCAATTTACAGTAAAATTCCTTGTTATCCCTCTCCCCCAGGTTGTGGCAGATACCAATATAAGTGCCATAGCGACTCAACTTGAAATCATGTCTGCAGGCTCCCCGACTGCTGACCGTCATCCAGAAGACACAGAGTGAGTATTCTAGTGCAGAGTGGGCTGGGCTCCTGAGCATCAGGTTCTAACGTGCATGTGATCTCAAGACAGAGGAACGTGCATGCTGTGTTCTCCTGATCTAGACAGGGTCTGACAAGGTACAGGGCTCTCTGTTTCACACAAGGCTATGTTCCACCCCAGGATCCTTCAGAGACCATGGTAGGGCCTGCGCTCACACCGCTTCTCTTTGCTTTGACGGAAGCCTGTGCCCTCTGTCCTAAGAAACTGCAGGCTTATAGCCCAGGTCTGCTCTGCTCTAAGATGCAAGGAGCAACATTTCCTTAACTTGCTGAGCTAAAACCTTGTTCTGAGGTGAAATATTGTTGTCCCCTTTGCTGGCATGTGTCATGACAGCTGGTCATTGCAAGGTTATTCATTAAAGCAGTGTTTCTATAGTTGAAATGCTCTAAGAATAAGAACAGAAGGCCAGTGAGATGGCTCTTCAGATAAAGGCACTTGCCACCAAGTATGATGATGGAGTTCAACCCTGGGTCCCACACAGTAGGAGAGAACCAAATCTCACAAACTATCCTCCCCTGAACTCCACCTGCCTATGTAGGCGCCTGCACACATACTCCAAGACACAATTTGTGGAGACTCTGAGGAGATGGTTCCCAGCAGATTTGGGCATCTGGTCTTAACAGGCTCCCTAGGGTTATCTGACCAGACAGGCGGAGAACAGCTGCACTTTGAGCACTGCTGCCTGAAGCTGTTCCTCGGCACCACCAGCACCTGGTCAGTGTGTGCTCAGTGAATACTATTGGTTGATAGTTCCTTTAAGGATCTCATGATCACAACCATTCACAAGGAGCTTTATTCGGGGGGGTCACAAAAG
>LOJH01065683.1:0-10436 GCA_001685095.1 Ellobius talpinus | reverse complement strand
GCGCGGGCGGGGGACAGAGCCGCGCAGGAGTGGAGAGGGACAAGTGAGATATCCCAGGCAAGGCGCTCCCACAGGAGCCCACGGGAATGTGGCGCAAACATTCAAGGCGGGACAAGATCTCTTACCCCGGACCCAGAGCCCCACCAGCTGAGCGACAAGGCAGCGTCTGTGGGTTCCCGTAGGGACACGGAGGGCAGGGCATTCAGGCTATAAGAAGCCTCTGCAAAAGCTGGAAGACCCTGGAGGCCTGGGGCTGCAGGGCCAGACGTTTGAAAGGCTTGCCCCTGGTAACCTTTGACGTCTGAGACCAATCCCCACTCACAGGCTCCCGGTTATCACACCAGAGGGCAGAACGCTTGCAAAGCGGCAACCTGCAGAAGAGGCCAAGTCTAGGTAGGATGTAACACACAGGCCTTCCCCATCCAGGCTACCCACACCAGAGATCCAGAACAAACAGCATGACCCAGGAGGTCACAAAAAGGACGGCAAGTTGTAGTCACCAAAAAGGGTGCCCCGAAGGGCCTGTGAATGCTGAAGGTTTAAAGCTGGTTGGGCAGGGTTAGCCAAGCATCCTGATTTTGAAGTCAGATAAGTAGTCTAGGTCTCGACCAGCTGTGTGACTTTGAACAAGACACTTGCTCCATCTGACCCTCAATTTCTGTATCTATAAGAAGGGAAGACTGTTCCCCAGAGTCAGGGTGGGAAGGGCATCTGACACACAGTAGGCCCTCAGTAAATGCTAACATGGTTAGCAATATCTGGGCCAAGGACTTGATGAAACTCAAACCTTTTTAGCATCTCTTTCGCAAACTAGGATTGTTCATCTGTGAGCACCTCCATCTCCACCTCTGCCTCCAACATGATAAGCTACACCCTTCGCTCTTCCCACTGCATGGGGCACAGTGCCTAGATGCCCAGGGTGTGCAACCATTAATTGCACATTGATTGCGGGAGCTAATTTGAATTCTGCCCAAGCCAAGAATGACTCCAGCCACCCCCAGCTTGCCGAGTGGCAGGCTTTGCAGAATTCAAGGTTAACGGATTACGAATTGCCTTACTCCTGTGGGTGAGCTCCACTCACTGCCAGCTGCTGCCACTCTGCCTGGGGGCAGGAGAAACTAAAGCATTGTGGGCAATATCTCTGGTAGAAACTGGGGTGAGGACGGCCAGGGGAGCCCTGCACTTGTTTCTCAGAGCCCCTTTCCAGCCCCGAGCAAGGAGTTTCCAACTATTTTGAGAGGGAGAACTGGGTTGCAATGGTGCGATCCAGTATTGGTTAATGTGGACGGATGAACACAAAGAATCTGTTGCCCTCGCCAGTCATACAGTGTGTGTCATCTGTGCCTGTCCACATTTAAATCCTGGCCTGGGATGTGTACTGACATGTCAGGTCTTTGGCCTTGAGACTCAGTCGTATCCATGTAGCAGGACACACTCCTTTTAAGCCAGGAACCATGTCCTGGGGGGTTCAATGCAAGGGGAGCCCAGAGGAGAAAGTACCAGGGGCTACTCTTTTAAGTGACACCTAGAGGGAGCGCTCTGTGACATCCTGTCTACAGTGCCTAATTTCTTGCTCGCTGAGCAACCACTGTATGCTCAGCTCAGGGAAGAAGAGAGAACGTGAGTGACATTAATAAGGCCAAGGCAGACTGAGCAGGGGTGAAGAGCAGGGTGGTGGGGTGTGGATGTGGGTGGAGCTTGGAGGAAGGTCTCATAGGAAGCTGGCATTGCAGCAAAGCCTGGAAGGAGGTGAAGGAGGCACCAGGAGGCTCTGCCAGAGAAAAAAAGTTCCTAACAAGGGAAGGAATAGCCAGTGCAGAAGCCTGAGGCAGGAGTCTGCATGGTCCTGGGGTGGGGGGAGGGAGCACAGCCTGAACAAGGGTCAGAAAGGGAACAGGAGAAAGGGACAGATCACAGAAATCTTTGTGGTTATTCGCTGGGTCACGTGGAGTCCTGAAAAGGGTCTGGACCAAATCTAACAATCAGGGAAAGAGCACCCCAGCTGTCAAGTGGACAAAGGTCTCCACAAAGGGAGATCAGCTGGGGGTAGATAAGTGATACCAGGGGCTCAGACAGGATGGTGCAAAGACCAAGGAAGCCCTGGGTTTATTTTTGTTTCTTTGCTTTTGGCCACGCTTAGGATGGAACCCAGGGCCATGTCTACAAGGCAAATGCTGAACCACTGAGCTGCAACCAGTCCCTCCTGAGATGGTCTGAAAAGCAGATCCAGCACGATTTGTTCCATCCCAGCAGGAGGGAGCCCAGGATGTGAGGATGTTTGACAGGGCCGTCTGCAAGGTCAGGGGCTCCAAGGGAAAATTCAAGTTCGAATTGATTTTGTGCTTGCTGGATCTTTCACCAGAGGGAGGGTAGAGACCAGTAGGAGGAGCTACATCCCCAGGCTGGTCTGCCTTCCTGAAAAGCCTCTCAAGGCATAAGCCAGCCCCATGGATACAACAGATATTTTCATACCTTATAATGACAAAGCTGCAGCCAGGCGGGGTGGCATGCCCTGTAACCCCACAGGCTGAGGCAGGAGGATTATGAGTTCCAGGGCAGCCTGGAAACTCTGCATTTCAAAGAGGGAAAGGTAACAATCACAGCTTCAATGACCTTGGCCCCAGACAGGAGCCGGTGCAGGTTCGGCCTGGTGCCATAGCCGAGGCCTGAGGCCTGCCAACAGCCTCCTGGCCCCAGCCTTCATCTGAACTGCCCACCTCTGCACCCACTGCCTGAGGGACCAGCCCTTTCTCACCTGCAGGACAGGTTCAACCACCACTGGCTTCTGCTCACATCTCCACTGCCACGACAACACCAAACTCCTTTGTGGTCCCTGACTGCATGTTGGTCAAGCTGTTCCCACTGCCTGCAGTGGCCTTCCTGTTTCATCCTGTGTGCCCTTCATGGTGCTGCCAGCTTCCACTCCTGCTGCCCTGGCGATTGGTAGTCCCTCTCTGACCCCCAGTGTTAGTGGCTTATTCTAAACAGTGATCTTTATCTTCAGACCTGTTTCCCTGATGAGCCTAAGGCCCTCCAGATCCCCCATGCTGGCAGCCCGCAGTCCAAATCAGGCCAGAAACATATTTGGTTTGGCTTGGATGAAGTTGGCACCACAATGTGCCAATGTTTCCTCATTGGCCACGCTCAAGAATCTAAGATTTCCCCAAAAAATATTCAGCCTTTGGCTTCTCTTACAAGATCAAGTTACCTGCCAACAGTGGGCCTGCAAAAGTGCCTGATAGACATTGGTGACACCAGTAGAAAGGGCCAAGCAACCATGGAACCCCACCCCTCTTCCCAGCACTCAGGGAATCTGCTAGGCTACAGGTGCCTTTGAGCATGAGCACCCAGAACAACTGTCTCTGTGTTTGTGTGTGTACATGCATGTATGTGTGTGTATGTGTATGTGTGTGTGTGTGTGTAATACACACATATGGGGGTGTCCAAAGGTCAGCCTCTAGTGTCATTCTGCAGGAGCTGTCCACTTTGGTTTTTGAAACAGGGTCTCTCACTAGGACCTGAGACTTGCGAGTTAGGCTAGGCTGGCTGACCATCCATCCCCTGGAATCTGCCCTGTCTCTGCCTCGTGAGTCCCGGGATTACAAGTATGTACCACCATACCCGGGCTTTTAAATGGGTGCCAGGGATTAACCTTAGGTCCTCATGCTTGTGTGGCAAACACCTTGCCAGCCCCCATCTACCATGTTCAGTATCAGGACCATGATTACCCTTGGGAAGGGAGCAGGGGCTGGGAGAGGCTGCAAGGGGGCTTTGGGGACTGAACACCAGGTGTGTTCAGCTCATGAAAACTCATTGGCTAAACAGGTGGGAATTCTACATTTGTTTTACATAAAACAAAATTTACCAGAAAAAAAACCTAGCCACTGCTAATAAGGAAAGTGGTACTTTTCAGGAACTATGAATATGCTTTGAAGGGATGTGTTCCCAGGGGACTTGGATTACCATTCTTCCTTGGAGTTAGCGGCAGCAAGCCCGTTTGCCTTCTAAGCTTCCTGATTCCTAAACCTTCGGAACAGCCCCTGAGCCTCCAGGCTCTCCTAATTATAGCAAGTGATTAGGCAGTTGCCAATTACTGGGGAGGTTTTTAGACACTCTCATAGTGTCTAAGCTGAATGCCTACTCCATTCCCCCGCTCAGGACGCAAGGCTGGCCATGCCACTTGGGCAGGGTTTCTAGAGGAGGGGAGGACCTGGAGCTCTGCGTGCAAGCCTTCCCTCCCAGAGGGTAGAGTCTCCAGGGAGAAAGGAACTGGCCTCATTAGACAGTGAATGGGTGTAAACTCCTCCATTGTCGGGATGTTTGTGGCGCCCAATACAAAATCCAGGCCCATGTACTCTAGGCAAGTGCCCCACCAGCATTCCCTCAGCTTGTTCTTTAATACCCTCATAGAGAGCCCTTCTGGCTGTTCTGGAAGTTTCTCTCAGTCCTTGAACTATACTAGGGTATTCATGAACAAGACAGAATGGAAGCTAGGCCTGGTGGCACATGCCTGGCTTCCTGGTACTTGGGGAGCTAAGTCAGGTTGGTCATTAGTTCAAGATCAGTCTGGGCTACATAGTGAGATGCTGTCTCAAAATACAAAACACAATAGAAAAGACAATAAAAAGACATGCCAGGGCTGCACATTTATAGGGCTTCAGTTCCAGGGGAAGACGGTAATAAACAAGGTGATGGCTAAGAATCCACAGTTGCAGATGTGACAGATGTAGGGCAGAAGAGAGACAGAGGGCGTGTAGGGCCTCGCTGATGGGCGACAGTCAACCTGGGCTAAGCCAACAGATGTTCCTACTGCAGGCAAACAGCTCTGGGTGGTCATCGTGCCCCATGTCTGGGCTGTACATCTGGGCTGCTTCCTGGACCCCCTCCCTCCCTGCCTGCCTTGGTTTCTCATCTGTAATGGACATGGGAGAGAGGACAGCGGTGTCTGCTGATTTTCATTGCCTCCCCACCTCATCAGTCTCAACTCTCAAGGGGTTCACGCTGTCTATCTTGCAAATGAGGAAACGGAGGCTGGTCCGTGGTCCCATCCACCACCTGCACAAAAGCTTTGGCAGAAGGAAGCATGGAGCACATACAGGGACATGACAGGGCAGAGGCTTTGGTCCAGCGACGGCACTGGAGCAGATGTATGACGTGCCTGGGAGAGCAGGCAGGGTGAGCCTATGCAGGTGGCACTCTGGGAGATGCATCTCGAGGCTCACATCCTGGTTTGTGCCGCAGCCTGAAGCCAGCTCTGCGTGATGAAAGGAAACCTCGAACTCAGAACTCAAAACCACACTTAGAAAAGAGTCTGGAGTCCACAGTGCACACACTCCGGACAGCAGCAGCAGCAAGGCACTCAGAAAGCCCAGCACCCAGCAAACATCAGAATCCATCCAGTTTGTGACAAACATTGAAACCTGTAATGATGTCTCATTTGTATTTTAATAAATAAAGCTTGCCTGAAGATCAGAGAGTAAAACAGCCTCACTGGTCAGCCTTACAAACCAGGCAGTGGTAACGCACACCTTTAATCCCAGTAGCCACGCTAGTTTGCCATAGAAACCAGGTGGTAGTGGTGCACACCTTTAATCCCAGCACTAGAGAGGATTATAAGATAGGAAGAGACAGCTCTCAGTCAGTCTCATTCTGAGGATTCTTGGAATCAGGATCGCCATTTCAAACTGAGGTAGAGGTAAGAGCCAATGGCTGGCTGTTTTGCTTTCCTGACCTTCAGGTTGAACCCCAATATCTGTCTCTGGNCCATAGAAACCAGGTGGTAGTGGTGCACACCTTTAATCCCAGCACTAGAGAGGATTATAAGATAGGAAGAGACAGCTCTCAGTCAGTCTCATTCTGAGGATTCTTGGAATCAGGATCGCCATTTCAAACTGAGGTAGAGGTAAGAGCCAATGGCTGGCTGTTTTGCTTTCCTGACCTTCAGGTTGAACCCCAATATCTGTCTCTGGGTTTTTACTAATCGTGATACAGGCACCAACTCTGTGTCAGGCACATCAGCCAAACAACTATACTTGAAGCTTTATGGGATTCTCAAGTCCCAAGTACACTCAGATTTCAACTCAGGAGACTGAGGCTCAAGAAGGAGCAGAGCAAGGGTCAGAGTTCAGGACCACCTTGGGTTCCTCTGACCGTCCACAGCCGACCTCTATTGTCTTCAGATGAGATAAGCATGCAGGTGAAAAAATGAGCCTTGGGGTGGCTGTCTCGCCTCCCCATTTTCTCAGTCCTTCTGGATGGTTTGTTTTACCCTAGTCATTAGGAGGGACATCCAGGACCACTGGCGAGAAAGACAGTTCGCAGTTCTGGGACAGCCCTTTCTGGGTTAGTTTCAAGTCATTTTCCCTCCAAGGTGCTTGTTTGCTTCCCTCTTCTGCCCCCTACTGGTTAAAAGCAGAACTGCCAGCCTTGCTGACCCAATCTGAGTCAAGTCCCCTCAGCACTTCCAAAAGACTAAAAACTGTCAGGATTGGGATCTAGAGTTGGTCAAGTGAGGAAGATGAGAGACCTCCATCATGGTAGCAGCATCTACATGTAACATTCCATGAACACTATAGAAAGCATATTTGAAAGCAAAAATGTGCAAAAGAGAACTGTGTAGTAACAATTTGAAATGTTCATTTTCTCCCAGTGACCTTTTGACTTTCAAGTAATCATCCTGAACTTTGTACTAACAGCACTTCAACTGCATATGCACTGTTATTATTACACTTATTTATCGTGTGTGTGGGTGAGCATGTGCCCGTAGAGCTCAGAGGACAACTTTTGATGGAAGATTCCCGCCTTCAACGACATGAGTCCCAGCGACTGTGTACAACAGTGGCCTCTGTATTTCCACTTCAGAGAGAAGACTGACAGCAGGAGAGAGCTCTGGTCAACAGCAGAACCAGGCTTCGGCCCTGGACGTGCCACTCCTGTGTCAGTAGCCTAGGAAGCCTTGATGCGGCAGCCATCTGTGTTCATTATTTTTCTGGTTGTCATGGCAGAGGCAAGTGAGGGTTTTTACACTCATCGCTGTGGTGAAGTCATGGAGGCAGGAGCGTGTGGCAGCTTGGTCATGCTGCACCCACAGTGGTGATGGGTGGGAAGCACAGCCGGCTTGTTCTTGTTCCCACACAGCTAGCTCTCTCCTTTTCATTCAGTCTGGGGCCCCAGGCCAAAGGGTACTTCATACAGCTCCTGGAGGGCAGTCCTTCCCAGTTGACCCCACCTAGAAACTCCCTCGCTGACATGCCCAGAGGTTCATCTCCTAGGTGGTCCCAGATCCTGTCAGGTTGACCAGCCATATTAACCACAGAATCTTCTGGAACCTCCCCAGGAGCTGGATGCACAGTCAACCTCATTCTGTGTGTTGGGACTCTTTGACCAGAAAAGAAGAGCCATGAACTTAGAAGAGGACTTCATTAAAACAAGAAAAGTCCTGAAACATGGAGGCTGTGTTAGGGGATCCACACCGACCGCTCAGGGCACAGCAGGACGGTCAAACCAAGGGACGAGGCTGAGGCAAGGGAGAGGACTCAGAGAAGCTGGCTTGATAAAAAGAAGACGCTTGTTCAAAGTCCATCCTACAGTCAAGCTGATGTAGGTGTGGCTTATCCAAGAAGGTGAGCGTGGGCGCCTCCTGGAGGCAACTCTTTAGGAAAACATTTCACTGAGGTGGCAGCTTCCAGTTATAGAGGTTCGGTCGTTATCATCCTGGCGGGGAGCACGGTGGGTGGTAGCACGGCGGCATGCAGGCAGGCGTGGTGCTGGAGAAGGTGCTGAGACTTCTCACATCTTGACTCACAGGCAACAGGAACTGGTCTACCTTCCTGGGTGTGGCTTGGGCATGTATAAGACCTCAAAGCCTGCCTCCACAGCGACACACTTCCTCCAACAAGGCCACGCCTCCAAATGGTGCCACTCCCCTTGCGGGGGGCCATTTTCTTTCAAACCACCACACAGCCCCACCTGCCACTGGTCTTGTCTGTGTAGACAGCATCACACAGCAGGTGTACTTGCAAAACTAGAGCATGAGAGCAGGCAGGAACTGTCTGGGGTTGAGGCTCAGGCAGAAGACTGTTTGCCTAGCATGCATGCATGAATGAAACAAGGCAGTGGTACATGCCTGTAACCCCCCCACGGAGGAGGTAGACCAGTGGTTCTAAGCCTTCCTAGTGACGTAACCCTTTAATACAGTTCCTCATGTTGTGGTGACCCCCCAATCATAAAATTATTTTCATTGCTACTTCATTACTGTAAGTCTGCTGCTGTTACAAATCATAGTGTAAATTTTGGGTTGATAACGGTTTGCCAAAGGGATTGTGACCCACAGGTTGAGAACTGCTGAGAGAGAGGCAAGTGGATCAGAAGTTCAAGGTTAGCCTCGGCTACAAAATAAGTCCAAGCCAGCCTGGGCTGAGCAGTAGGAGAATTTGTCAAAAACAAAAGCCAGTGAGCAAGAGAGAAAAGTAGCCCAGCTAACCGACCGCCATGAGAAAAACACTCACTCTTCCGTTCACGAGCAATTTCTACCTGGTTCCATGGCCACCCCACTCCCACCCCAGTAGGGACCAAGTCTCAGTGTGAGTTTTATATCCATGGCAGATAGTGTCGCCGACTCAGCTCTTAACCAGTGTGGCACTGTCCTCTTTGTCACTGAACTGTCTACATTCACTGTGGAAGATCCACTTCCTTGGCTGTGGGCCATGCTCGGACACCCAGGCTATCTGCTTACTCTAGGAAGACCTGGTTAGCTATGAGGTCTCACCCAGTCAGTCAGGAAGAACTGGCCAATAAACCCCAAGGGTTGGCAGAATAAACGAGTGTGGTTTTGGGAGCCTGGAGGACACTTCCCAGTGTTTGGGGCACAAAGGATGATGGAGGCCCCTGTCCTGGTTATGGGGGCACCCGTGTCCTGGTCATTTTCCTCAGTGTCCAGCCCTGAGCCCCCTCGCCACTCCCCAGGCTTGGCATGTTCTTCTCCAATGGCTTCAGGCATCAGCTGGGCAGGGGCCAGAAAAATGGGGAGAGATGAACAGGAGAGGCCTCTCCCCAGCAGAACCCCAGCATATCTATATTTGTCTGTGTTCTTTTGCTATAACAAACACCAGAGGCAGATAATTTGTAAAGTAAAGAGGTTTATTCTGGCCAGGAGATAGTAGTACATGCCTTTAATTCGGGAGGCAGAGGCAGGTGGATCTCTGAGTTGGAGGCCAGCCTAGTCTACAGAGTCCCAGGACAGCCAGCGCTACACAGAGAAACCCTGTCTTGAAAAACAAAAACTAAAACCAAAACCAAAGGTTTATTTTGGCCACAGCTCTGGAGGAGCTGGCATTTGCTTGGTAAGGGTCATGTGATGAGGAAGGGCAGGTAGGTGTGGAGAGAAGCTGGAATGGAGAGACCCGGAGGAGGGAGCAGCTGGCTTTCTAGCCACCTGGGATTCCTGCTCCACGCCCTGTGGAACCAGTTGGAGGCTCTGCTGCCCAGAGAGCACAGCTCTTGCAGAGGACCCGAGTTTGGCTTCCAGCACCCACATAAGGCAACTCATAGACCTGCCGCCTGGTCATCCTAGAGCAAGGTGAAGGGTCTGCCTATACAAGCCCCAAATGTCACACACTCATTTCCAAAGGAACCCCCATTCTAAAACCAGACCCATAAAGCAAGTCCCAGACTTCAAGAAACCTGCCACCCTTGGAATTCAGAAAACAGCCTGCTCCCACCACACACCCTGAAGCTGGAGGTCTGAAAACCCAGCAGCCTGACTTACCCCCTACCCTGCAGTTTCCGGACCTGATGAAACCCGGCCCTCCCGCCTCACTCTTGACTACAAAATAAGCCATTGTCAGACCCTGCCGGGTGCATACCCTGGGGGTATGAGTCTGAGGACACCGACCTCTCAGACCAATAAAAGTCTGTTCTCACTGTTCTCAGCTGAACTGAGTCTGTTCTTTCATTTTCCTCTCCTGACTTATTAGCCCTGCACACGGGCTGGTCCTGCACACAGGTCGGTCCTGCACAAGGGAAGATCTTACACATGGGCTGGTCCTGCACACGGGCTGGCCCTGCACAAGGGAAGATCCTGCACACGAGCTGGCCCTGCATACGGGAAGGTCCTGCACACAGGCTGGCCCTGCACATGAGAAGGTCCTACATACGGGCTGGCCCTGCACACGGGAAGGTCCTACACATGGGCTGGCCCTGCACACGGGAAGTGCACACGGGCTGGCCCTGCACACGGGCTGCCCCTGACCTGTGTGGGAGAAAAGGGTTCTGGGCTGTGACCACAGGAGGCAGGAACTATAGGGTGTCTCAGAACTGAGGTCACCCCGGTCAGCAAAAATAAATGACACACTCCAGACCTGTCACAACTGATAGATGACTCCTGCTGTTATGGTTTTTGTCTCTTTAAGAGGCAAGCCACGCCCACTCCCAGTGAC
>LOJH01065680.1:247-10683 GCA_001685095.1 Ellobius talpinus | reverse complement strand
TTGAGCATTTCCTTAAGTGTCTTTCAGCCATTTTAGATTTGTCTGCTGAGAGTTTTCTGTTTAGGTCAGTACCCCATTTTTTGTTAGATTATTTGTTCTCAACTATGTTCATAGCAGCATTATTTGTAATAGTAAGAAAACAGAAACAACCTAGATGCCTCTTAACTGAAGAATGTATAAAGAAAATGTGGCACATTTGCACAATGGAGACTACATAGCGGTAAAAAATAATGAAATCTTGAAATTTGCCGGCAAATGGATGGATTTAAAAAACATCATATTGCGTGAGGTAACCCAGACCCAGAAAGACAAATATAATATGTATTCACTCTTAAGTGACTTATAGACATAAAGCAAAGAAAAATCAGCCTACAGGCCACAATCTCAGAGAACCTAGACAACAAAGAGGACCCACCCTAAGAGAGACACACATGGTTCTACGTTGGAAGGAGAAAAAGACAAGATCTCTTGAGTAAATTGGGAGTGTGGGGGCTCTTGCGAGAGGGTGGAAGGGGAGAGGTGAGGAAGGGAGGGGAGTGGATAAAAATGCATAGCTCATAAAAACAATGAAACAAACAAAAAACACTGTGCAAGTATATACAATTTTCAAACAATTAAAAAGCTCATATTTTAAATATGTTTATGATTTTATGCTGGGCCAGTTACTCAGTTCATGGCTTCCTAGGTACGTGCAGCCCATGAGCGTGAGGCTGGCCAGTCCTAGCGACCACCCCGTCTGACACTTTGAGGTAGGACCCACTTATCCTTCCTGAGTGACTAATATATTTCCATTCTTGCTTGCCAGGCTTTTATTTTATGAAACTCCAAGCTTTCATTCTCCTGCTTAAGGGGTTTCTCCCTCATGAACAATCTCCCTTTCAGAGTGACCTGAGTGAAATTGTCTCAACAGCCTGGTATGTTTTATTTTTCCCAGCGTTGAATTGACGTCATCTCCTGAGGCAACTGTCAGTGATAAAGGAAAAATGAATGCCATGCAGAGTTCTGCCTTTCTGAACTTGATATTTGAGCATAAAGTGAGTATATTTTCTAAAAGGGGATGTTTTTAATATATGTGGATTATGCAGATATGCATATATGTACACACACATATAGAAAACATATGTGATTGTATTCCTCATAAGAATATTCTCAGATTTTCATTTGTAATTACCTTTTATTCAAGCAGTGTTGAATGAAGTCAAGACTTAGCAGTGATGAGAACACTTGCCAGATATACTTGTTACTAACAACACAGCTGAGTGAACTCACCAAATACTACAAGCCCTCCTTTCTCCATGTTTGTGTATATTCTTATCTCCTTCTTTATTGCATTAATATCAGGATTCAGATGAAGAACTGCCATTTAAACTTCATGGCAGCACTGAATGTTATTACATAATTTATAATTTTATTTAAACTGTAAAATTCATCACCCCAATCTCTAGTCAGTCATACTTAAGGGAGGTGATAGCAACCAGGTCTTACTATAGTGCTGAGTCTAAAAGCCCTTTATAGCACTACAGCGGGGAGTACAGACAAACCTACTCTATGTCATTCACTTGATGAAATAATTGAGTATATGCAACTATGGAACATTTCCCAATTTATTCTTTCCTGAAGATAAATTTGTTTTGTAGTCATAACTTTCCTTTGCTCAGAGCTATAGAATAGGGACAGAAAGGGCTGGATCCAAGTGGGTATACACAGCATTTAATATACACTGTACCATGTTCAGCAGCAGATACACTTAAAATATATGATTCATCTAATAAGCAAATGTTTGTACATACTAATTTATTTAAACAGCTGAAATCGTGACAGTGTTATATGAACAATTTGATCCTTCCTTTTAGTTTATGGAATCTTTCCATAGGATTAAAACATCCCTTTCTGTGATAACCTAGCTTTTAAATAATTTCTAGACTCAGAACAAGCCTTCGGGGCCCGGGATATGAGCAGAGGTGACATTTGTGCAGAGGTGGAAGGCAGTGGATACCTAAGACACAATTTGATGTAGGGACTAGACATATATAACTATCAGTAAGATAAAAATAAAGCAGAAAGAGATGACCTAAAACTGTACAAATCTTTTTACATAACACACACATTGTTCTTCTATTTTTTGACTTATATATAAAATCTAAAGTGTATTAGAATATTCAGAATAACCTACATATTTTTATATCTCCTATTGGGTAAGTGCTTCACTTTATGCTTTCATTATTATCTTACCTATCAAAAATCAGTCTTAAGTTATTCCTTTAGGAAATATATTAATATCAAGGAGTACATTTAGAAAATGCTACTGCGAGCTATATTTTTAGAATAGATTATTTTATATGCTACTTAAAAGATACAGTAAGTAAGCTTCTCCTATTGCTTTTAGTTTTCTATTTTACAGTTTTCTGTAGTAAAAATACCAGTGAAGAGAAAGAAATTCCAAGACAGAATATCAATCCAATGATGAAACATTTCAAACATATTTATTGTTTTATATGTATCATATTTATTATTTACCTAATATTCTGAGTGATAAATTCTCGGAAACTAAAGTAAATATATATGTTCACTTTTTGAGAGTCTAAACTAACATATTGGGGATACAAACACTCCCTTGTTAATAGCACAAGGTCAAAGGAATGAAAATGTCACTTAGTATATTTCTAAATCAATGAGAAAGGAGTAAATATTGCCCCCAAAACACATTTCTACACCAAATGTATGAGGAGCCACTATAAAATTCCTCCTGTTATCAATCAAAAACGGAGGGATTTTCTTTTTGAAGCAAGCACATCATTTTAAATGAAGTTGAGTCGTGCACTAAATGGACACTCGATGGTTGCATTTGTCATAACGGATCCCAAACTTTCACTCCCTAAGCTTACCTTTTAAACCACTATCAAGTTGGAGATAAATGACAGAGCCGTGAAGTGCTGAGCTGCCATTTCTGTAGAGGTCTTTGTGCGTGTGAGGAAGGGTCAGGGTTGATGAAGAAAGCTTAAGTGTAGCTCAGGGGAGACAAAAGGAGAGAGGAGACGGCGGCCGCAATCACAACTCCGCATTTGCCAGTAAGGGATCCTATACCAACTGGTGATTTTTTTTTCAAGTGTTAGTTATTTTTGTTAATTATTATGATTTGTACACAATGCAATTCAGTATTTTTAAAGTAAAAATGTGATATGAAATTGAACTTTAATATTCCTTGGGAGGCAATTTGCTTATCCTCTCTAAAAGTCAATTTGCTGACTGAAAAGCAGCATCTACCGATTGTCTTGTAGTTTTCTCAGACATTTCAAATTCACTGGGTGTTACTCACTGAGAGACCACTAGAGGGCACTCAAAACACATGCTACTGAGAAAGCTTTCCTGCATACTGCTTGTCTGTTCAGTTAAACTAAAAAAAAAGGAAAAATATTTTTTTCACCAATAAAGACTCATCAGAAGTTTACTTTTCTAGGATAACAGGTAAATTTACTAGAAAAGAACAATAAAAGGAAACATTTTTATTGTATTAATATAAACATAAGTAAATTCCCCTTAAACTTTCAAGTTGGAGAATTTACCTAGTGACTTCTATGTAAATCTTCAGTGTGACAGCCATTGTGAGAGAATAGGATGGGAATTTAGAATTAGATTAATGATGACAAATAAAACTTACATCTACTTGTGCCACATTTTATATATTTTATGTTAGTTCCTTTAATTCAGTCAAATGTGAAGAAAAATAAACTTACACAGACAAAAGTTCATTTTTACTTTCTTTTTATTTATTCTTTCTGTTTTCCTCATTGTACATCTGATCCCATTTACTTCCTATCTTTTTGTAAACACCTTCTTCCCTTGCAGCCACACCCAGATAAAATTTAAAAGGAATATTAAAAGAAGAAAATTAAAATAGGGGTAGGGAATCTCATCATGGAAGCTGTACTGTGACATAGTGAGTCATGCAGTAAACTTCTGTCCATGCACCTATAGTTGCAAGTGTTCATTGCGGAGCATGGTTCGAGGCCTCTGGTTTCTGCTACAATATTGATACTGGCCCCTCACTGGAACTCCTCTCTTAAATGTGTAAGACTTGTTTCTACATGAAATGCTGTTTTTATTTTAAATAATGAAATAGACTATAACGTGGGCATGGCAGTTATAGATGTCATTTGAGTTTCATCAAATTTATTACTAGCAGCTTGTCAGTAAAACTTTGAATGTTAAAGCAGAACATCATGGGGGGGAATCAAAGCAATACTCTGCATATGGAAGAAGGAGACCAGCTTTCCATTTTTTTACCACTCTTCTTCAGTACAGCACTAGAAATCTTGGCTGTTGAAATCAGGCGAGAGATAGAAGAGCATTGCAAAGACTGGGAACACATCCAAGTATCCCTGTTTACAGAGTCCATGACTACAGACAGCAAATGGCCTAACAAATCCAGCAAAAGACCCTAAGTACTGATGAGAAACTTCAACAGCATGGCAGGGTGATAATCAACACACAGGAATCAATAGCCTTACTGTACACTTGCTGAGAAAGAAATGGAGTCATTAAAAATACCCTCAATATGATAATAGCCAAACAAAGTTGAGGAACACATACAACCAAGAAGAAGGAACACACCCAGTGAAAATCTTAAATCATCAAGGAAAAAAAATGAAGATGTTAGAAGATGGAGGAAACAACAGTAGTGTGGAAATCACCGTGCTGACAGTAGTGACCCACAGATTCAATGAAATCCTCATGCAAATCCAGCGTTCTTCACAGAACTTGTAAAGAAAAACCCAAAGTTCATGAGGGTGCACAGGAGGCCACAAATAGCAAAAGCAATTCTGGATTGCAAAGTACAATGCCGGAGGTATTCTTATACCTGCCTTCAGACATGCTAGGCAGAGAGAAATGGTAACAAAAATAGCTGGTATTGGCATGAAAACAGAAATGAAACATAGACTGTAGACTAAGGGAATAGAAGACAGGACCCATAGAAAAAACACTGTACACAGATAGCTATTTGATTCCTGACACAGCTGCCAAAAGCATATATTGGAACATATTGGAAGTATAACTGCATTTCTCTATCAACTAAAAACTGGGTGAGCCCCTGCAGACCACTGAAAGCAGATCCAGATTATTCAGCCTGTGCAATTCAACATGAAGCAGATTAAAGACCTTAAAGTAAGGCTAGGAACTTCCAACTACTCCAGGAAAGTACAGAAACAAGTCTTCAAAATATTGTCATTGGCAATGACTTCCTGAATAGCTATCTGGGGGATAGCTCAGGAGGAACGTTAAGGCTAACAAATGGGATTATGTCACATGAAAAAAAGAAAAATACCCTGAAAACCAAAGGGAACAAATGAAGGAATGAAGCAGCCTACAGAATGGCAAACTCTTATAGCTGTTCATGTGACAAACAGAGACTACCTAAAACATACAGGAATTTAAAAAAATCACATTAAAAGAATGAGTAATCCAATCAACAAATGAGGAAATACTTTGAATAGACACTTTACAACAGAGAAAGCATATGTAGCTCATTGGCAGAGTTCTGACCCTGCCTGTGGCATGTCCAGGCTTTGAGTTATACATGGAAAAACAAACAAACAAACCAAAAAATGTTCAATGTCTTTAGCCTTCAGGGAAACATATTGAGCCTTGCTGAATTTTTATCTTATTGCGGCCTGAATGGCTACTTTAAAAACAAAAGACAAAAACGTAGCAAATGCTATCAAAGATGTATAGAGAAAGGAGCCCTGTGTACTATTGCTGGAGAGATAAATGTGTCCAGTCACAGTGAAAGTAAGTATGTAGTTTCCAAGAAGCAAACAGACAGTAACAACAAAAACAAAGAACCCAGGAATGATCACATAAAAAGTCAGTTTGCTATAGAGATCTTCATATGTTTATATCACCTTCTTCATCACGGCCAAGGAGAACTGTTGGCCTGGACGTTTGCCAGTGGTTACAGATAGCAATTAAGGTATGCACACAGTGGACCTATAAACAAATGAGAGTATGTCATGGCCAGGAAAATGAGTAGTTGGAGCTTATCTTATAAAATGAAATTAGGCAGATGCAGAAATATGAATGTCACATGCTTTCTGTCATATGTAGGGTGGAGAAAAACAAAGAAGAGGAGAAAGAAAGTTCTAAGAATGTAGAAGTTGTTAAGTTCAGATTCTGTAGAATATTACAAGTCATGGTGAGAAACTGTGTTTTAATTTAACAGGTATAAACAGTATTGGATAGAATTGGCATGACTCAATTTCAGTTTGAAGACATCATTTTGACTGCTAATAAATACTGTTATGGCTCCTGAATACAGGTTAGGGAAACTCTGAGTGAGAGGCTGCTTGATTTTGTGTGTTTTGCAATTGATAAATCAAGTCTGCAAGTAAGATAGCAAGAGGAATTAAAAATAAATGCTCAGAACAATCCAGAGATCCTTAGTTGACAACAATTCCATTTGCTTAACAGGATAAGTGACAGGAGAAGACACTTAATGGGAGGAACAGCTGTCTTGGTACATGGGATTACAATCATCTTCCATTCAATTAATACTTGGTAATTTTTTTGAAAATTGCTTATACTTCATCAGTTTTTATAAAATACAAATATATGCATATGGCCCATTATAGAGAATGTTCATAAGAGGATTAGTAGCAAGTTTGCATACTGATAGTTCTAATAATCTTTAGGAGCCATAATAGAATTGAAAGTTAATTAATAATGGAAATATAATGTTTAAAAACTCTCACAGTTTGAATCTAAAAGACCTCTCGTGTATTTTAACTCTTGCTCTCCAGTTGGTGGCACTGTTTGGAAAGATTATGTAATTTAGGATAAGAAGCTTTCCTGGAGAAAGCATAGCACTGGAAGCATACATTGTGAGTTTGTTTTCTCAACCTACTTCCTGCCCACCCTCTTGGCTACCTGTGTGCCATTGAAATGTGATCTCTTAGCTTCCAGTTCCTACCACCATGCTCTCCCTGCCACTATGGACATCTCGTCCTTTGGAACTGTCAGTCAAAACAAACTCTTAAGATGCCTTCTGTTATCACAGCAGCAGGAAAGTGACTAACACAGACTCCAGAGGGATGTCATTGATTATTTACAGTAAAGATAGTTTGCTGATGATAAGAAGTGGTGATTAATTCTGTTTTCCACAATAGAAAAAACTAGCCTAATTGACTTTTAATAAAAATGATGATGATGATGAATAGAACTTCTCCATTTGCAAGAAAAAGAAAAAAGAAAAAGCAAGCAAGCAAGCAGACAAAAACTTAGAATATTAAGGTTAAAATGACCAGAGGTATTCACGTTGATGTGGGGCGTACAAGGGCAAGAATAAATCATAAGCTCTAGAATTTTTACAAGTTCTAAGAAGTATGTAACAGAGTTTTTGGTCTTAACATGGAACAAATGCTGACAGACAGTAACTTGAAATAAATTTTTCTGCCAAGGCAGATTGTATCATTGCATTTTGGTAACAAAAAGATGCAATCATGGGAAATCAAAATGGAAAGTTAACTGAATAGATCAAAGAAAGGGTAGCCTCTGGAAATGGAAAAATTATTATAAAAATCTTGAAGGAAAGAGTACCAAGTCAATAAATAGGATGTGTGAAAAAATTGCAAATAGTCAAAAGCTGCACCTAACTGTAAACATCCACCCTCCCAAGAAAGGACTGTTGAGTGATTGATCAGATTACCAAATCTATTTCTCAGGTATCCTTTGATCATCTAAGAAAATAAATAAAAGGGAAGAAAAGAAAAACAGGACAGAATTAGAATTGGCACTAACATGCGGTAGAATGAGTTGAACTGAGTTGAAATGTGCTGCTTTGAATTGAGTTGCATTGAATCAAATTGAATTGAGGGATTTGTCCTGATTGTGAATAGCTAGCTGTGTGGGAGAGTGGCTGAATAACTAGCCAGGAACTTTATACTAAAGCCAACTATGTGCGATTGTGCCAGAGTGAGTGGAAGAAGAAAATAAGCATTTGCTTCTAATAGGAATTTTGTATTTTATTATTGGAAGAAAAAGCTATACAGACAGAAGAAAAAAAATTACAGAAAGAAATTCAAAAAATAAAACCCAAAGGAAATAGCATAAAAGTTTTGGAGAAATGAAAAAATAACATGCCTGTTAAAGGTTTAAGAATTTGACTTGTTGTTTGTAATTTATTTTATCACCAAATATAATTCCAAAGGATATTATTAATTTTTTACATTATTTGAGTATGATGAACCAGTTCTCACAGTTTAGATGAGCCACTAGTGGTGGAGTTGTTCACTGCTGGCTTTGAGCATGGGCAGTACATCTTTGATGATAAAAATGATAATACAATATATTTGTGAAATTAAATTCATTTGTAAATCACAGTTTAAATTACAACATATAGTCAACTACTCAAAAAACTTGGAAACGTGCTTTTCATGTAGTTTTTCAGACATGGCTTTATATAAATGTCAGAATATTGGGCATATAATGTCTATTACTCTGCTATCTATACCATAAAAGTCTCATGCAAAACTGCTCCTTTTCGTTGGTGCTGTAGTGTTTCAGTACTCACAGAAAGAAAAAGAATGACAGTATTGCTACTGTCTCGACTGTACTTGTACAATTGTGCGGTATATCCATTACTTCCAATAAAAAGGCAAATAGCAACAAAGCAGGGTTCTCTAACTAGATGTCAGGATATTTGGTACTGTGTTATTTTGGTATGCTGCCCATCTGCTATGAATGGATAAAATATAGAGAAGATATAGAAATTAAAGGGCCACGACCATAATGATTCAAGGAAAATTTGCATTAAATACTCCTTTCCAAATATGTTCAATTGTTTTTGTGTGGTGCTAAGAGAAAGGGGAACAAGAAAAGATCAAGGAAGCAAAGTAGATTTCATCCAGATGATTAGTCATGGGAACTCCCTGAAACATCATACAGGAAGATGTGAAAAAGGTACCTGGGTGATCAGGACACAGAAGAATGAACTGGAATAGGAGAAGTTGGGGATGCCTAAGTGAGAGGCTTTACAGAGGTTTCTGAGGGAAAAAAGCAGGGAAAACAAGTAGTTTAATACTCCCTAGTCTATATTTTCGGCTGGCTCTTAGCCATAGGGGTGACCTTTAGTTGTGTTTTCCTTGGCCTTGGCATGGCTAAAGCTCAGAAGTACTGTTGCATACAGTTCAGATAGAACTTTCATTTATATACATGCATACATAATACATATATATATATATATATGTCCAAATTATGCAGAACTAATCAAACAAGAAAAAGCAAAATGACTGCACAGAAATTTGCATCGATGGTATAGAAAACACCTGCTTCTAATTAAAATATTTACACAATGAAAAATGAAGTTAATTTTAAATACCAGATAGACTTGAACTTGCATACAATAATGATGAAAGTCCATCATACTTTATTCACAATTTATCAAAAATTTATTGATGAAAACTGTAGTAAAATGTATAAAGTATTGTATAATTTCTAAAATTAACTCTATTTCTATGCTTCAGCAAGTAAGTTCAAAAAAGCAGAGTGATTTAAAACAGTATGAGGATTTGAAATGTTCAGAAATTATCGAGGTAAGTGCACTTCTCTTACTATCACTGAAAAAACATCCCAATTAGTGTTATAATCCTATCATACAAAGAGGATGCTAAAGCATGATCATAGCAATAATACAAAAATGAGAATTCCAATGCCATTTTACTTATGAAAATAAACGTATTATGTTGGAGAAAGCAGTGAAAAGCATATTCTGACAACCGCTACATAAATTTTTCTCTTGATCAAGACTGGTTTATCACAAACATGATATTATGGATTGATAGTTTCTTCCCTCCTCAAGTTTATATGTTGAAATACTAGGCACCAGGGTGATGGTTTTAACAGGCAGGTCACATGGGAGGTTATTAACAGAAGATTGAGATCCATTCCAATAGGAAGGCATCCTTATGAAATAGACCCCAGAGAACTCTTTTCTCCTTCTGGTATCTGTAAAACAAGACCTGAAGACATCAAATTCACCAGAATTGCAATCTTCAGAATCTAGTACTGTGAGAGAAAAGTTTATTGATTAATCAATTCATTTCATAGCATTCTTCTTATGATATCTTAAACCACCATGACCGTTTTTTTTCAATGTTGATGGTACCTTTTAGTGGAATTTATTGAAAGGTAAAATTCTTTATTATAAAGAAAGTATTTTTTTTAAAAAACCAGATACTTCACTCCATTTATAATAAGCAACATTCTTTTAAAATTAAAGGTGGTATATATTTCATTAGCTTATATGGACCATTGTAGTCCCCAAACCCCTCCAGAGGCCCTGTGCTCAGACGTTTTCTGCATTATCTGTTACCTTCTTAACTGAGAGGCACCAGTGCTTCTCACAGTCCCAGAGCTGCTCTGCTTCCCTTTCCCCCTTTAGGGAA